>JAAEAF010005872.1:0-29392 GCA_011037195.1 Triatoma infestans
TCTCATGTCTGCCCCTGACCACGACCACCACATCGTCCGCGTAGCCAAGGACAGAACAAGCCCTGCGTTCAAGCTCCACCAGCAGCTTGTCTACAACCATGCACCATAGAAGAGGAGACAAGACTCCCCTGAGGGCATCCCCTTGTAGCCGTGGTTTCAAGCGACTCCTCATAGAGGTTAGCTATGATTCTTCTAGTTTTGAGCACGCTGCCAATCCACCTAGTCATGGTCCGATTTACCCCGTGCCTTTCTAAAGCCAGTTTGATCGAGCTGTAGGTCGTGTTGCTGAACGCACCCTCTATGTCCAGAAACACGCCCACCGCCACTTGCCAGCCATATACGGCCGCCTCCAGTTCTCCTATAAGAGAGTGGAGGGCCGTTTCGCAGGATTTACCCCTCTGGTAGGCGTGCTGATTAGGATGCAGGGGCCGTGATAAAAATGCCTCCTCCTGATGTTCATGTCTACCAGTTTCTCCAGCACTTTCATCATAAATGAGGAAAGACTGATTGGGCTTAAGTCCTTGGCCTGGGTATGAGTTCTCTTCCCAGGCTTCGGAATAAAGACAACTCCTACAGGCCTCCATGACAACGGGACATGGTTAAGGGCCAAGCTTGCCCTCATTACCCTGCAAAGGATAGGAGTAAGGATGTCACTTCCCTGCTGTAATAAAGCAGGAAGGATACCATGCAAAGGATACATTAAAGGGCTTAAAATGATTTATAGCCCACTTGATCTTATTATGTGTGACGCATTTCTTTGGGACGATCCCAATCCTCCCTGGATCCAGGCCGACCCCCTGGATCCATTAGTGATTCGTCCCGCGGCACCACCGTCGTCACCCTTGAGCCAGGAAAGGTTGCCTGCATCATGTGCTCCAAGGTATCCCTTCCTGCCTCTGTAAGAGTCGCCTCCAGGTTTCCTGATTGTTCCCAGCGGATTTGCCGGCCCCATGACAGTATTCTGTGGAGTCTGGCTCCTTCGGAGGTCGTTTATACCTCCTCGCACAGCCTTCTCCACGAGTTCCTTTTAGCTTTCCTGATCGCTAAATTGTAAGAGGTTTAGAGCCTCACGGTACTCCTCCAATGTTCCCTTCCTCTTTGCCGCACTAAACAGCCTTCTCGCTCTCGCGCGGAAGCCCGCAGCTGGTCCATTCACCAGCTCACCTCTGGTAGATGTTTCGCACCACTTCGTGCAGATTGTCCCTGAAAGCATCCAAGATAACCTGCTGCAGTTGATCCGCAGCGTCCTCGATGTCATCTTGGGCTTGAACGAGCGTTTCCTGTAATGATGTTCTGGCTGAGATCCTGCCTATATGACTCCCAATCCGTTCGCCTGGAATTCCTGAAGGTCAGCGTTTGCCTGCAGTTAGCCAGGATAACAAACCTAATGTACATGTGGTCCGACAGTGAGGGTTCTTGGGACATATGCCAGTCTCACACCAGGGTCGATATAAAGCTAGTCCCTAAGGTCAGATCAATCACCTCTGTACGGTTAACATTGTAGAAGGTTGGTGTTTCTCCTTCATTCATCATGCACAAATTATTAGACAAGATAAATTCAAGGAGTGACTTACCTCTTTTATTGGTGTCCGTGCTACCCCACACAGTATTGTGTGAGTTAGCATCGCAACTAATTATGAGCTGTAGGCCTTTTTCCCTACAGCCAGTGACCAGCTTCCGCATCTCATCCGATGGCGGCAGCGCTGTTGAGTCGTACGGAAGATACATGGAGGCCAGCACAATTTCCCTGGTTTCCTCTTCCTCACTCTAACTGCAGTCTGATCCCTAGAACAAAAAAACGAGATAATGTCTCCCCTGATATAAATACAGCTCTTGATATTTTCCAGGCTACGATCATAAATTATCTTGCCTGTTGCTTCTCCTAGCCCCGCAACTCTCCCCCGGACCAGCCAGGGCTCCTGGATAAGGGCGACGGAGATGTTTTCTCTAATGAGTTATCTGACAGGGCCGACGATGCCCCCCTACTGTGATGGAGGTTTACTTGTAGTATCCTCCATTGGTGCCTGGGGTCCTTCGCCTTCCTGTCTCCATCGTCCCTGGGCTTGGTTACTACCCGGAACCTGACGAGATCCATCCCAAGGAAAGCGTCCAGCCCAGATCTCCTCAGTCTCTCCAGGGTCTGCTCAGCCATATCTCAGGACGACCGCTGGAGGTGCCTCTTAGGGAGCCAGATACCCACACGGATATCTTGGCCGACCTAAGAATGTCTTTGGCGAGATTCTCAGCCCTCAGCCTAACTCCCCCTCCCACCTGGAGAGAGGGGACCATCTGCTCCAGCCAGAGATGAGTATTATCATTGTTGCCAACAACAACGAGAACGTCCCTGGATAGGTAGCACCTCCCTGAACTGAGGCCTGCTCTTACCAACAATCTGGCGACGATCTCGGTCTGTATCCGCTAAGCCTGACTTTCCGTCAGACGGTCGCTTGGATACGCCTCGAGAGCGATCGCCATGCGGTGAGAACTAAGAGCATCCCTGAAGGAGCACGATGGTGCCTCGTCAGGGCCTCTTGCCCTTTTGCTCACCCTTTCAGCCTTATCCGGATCGGTGCTCGGCGTGCTCACCTCCGACCGTACCCGCTTGGGAGTCCGCAAGGATACGGGGGGGGCGGCTACGTGTACCGCCTTACTCGCAGCCCCGCCGGCACTACCCCGGGCGGTCGAAGTCCCAGCCACGCTAGCTTTCACCAGTTGCTTAGAAGAGGCCCTCCCCCGCTGCATCCTCTTCTATATACAATTAGGATTCCAGTCCCTCCCCCAGTAGCCGCCCTGCGCCTCGCCTCTTGCCTCCGATGGGCTCCACTGGGCCTTTTGGGAGCGATTTTAATGTCTGCTAGCCTTGAGGACACTTCCCTGAGGGGGGGGGTCCGCCAGAGAAGAGCCCAGACCCGGTTCCCCAAAGTGACCGCTACCGCACATATGTTTAGTCACCCTGTACGCATCCAGCCTCGACGCTCATCACTTCTCAGCTTGGGTGGGGATACCTATAAATGGACATGACAGGATACCAAGGATAGGAAGAGGGAAAGTGGGAGTCCGGAGCGGGTTTACTCCGGTCCGTCGTTTCCTCATTCGCCACCTCCCAAGGGAGGCGCCCGGACCACACCGCGTCGAGGTGGGGTTGACTTGGGGAGTTGAAGCGGACAGAGACGCAATAGGCACTCTGACCTATCTCCTTTGTGGTGTCCATAAATGACTTTACTAATATTTGTTTTTTAGTTATTCGCGATTTTTCGAAAAAGGCTCCAATTATTTTCTTTAGACTTCGTATATTATCCCATATATATTTACTATTTACCGTAAATAAATATCATTTATTTCATACATTTTCACTAAGAAAATTATCTTTTGGACGGGGTTCTGAGGGAATAATAGCGTTATTCATTCTACTAAAGTACAGTGTACGGTTCTATCACTTATATAATACTAATATACATAAGAAGTTATTGTGGTGGTTGGTTCCACAGAACTGGAAAGCATTAGAGACATTTTCCGTGATAGCCTGCTTCTTTTTGTGGTCATCGACCGGCTTCGGGTGTTCGCCAATCATCAGGATGATTTTGTTGAACAGTGTAATCAACTGTACTACTACTATCAAGTGTAATCAACTCAATTGAGTGTATCAACTGTGCAAGTCTATGTTATTAGACTGTTCAACAAAAAACATCCTGATGGTAGGCGAACGCCCGAAACCGGTCGATGACCACAAAATGAAGCAGGCTATCACGGAAAATATCTCTGATATATAAGAAGTGTTACTAGAATTCCAAATTTAAAGAAAATCGGTCAACCGGAAGTCCGATTTTATAAAATAGGTTTTTTATTATTAGTTTCTCTTACTTACTTAGTAAGAGGAAGCATTCGATCGTGTAAAATTTTCGAAATTGAGCTTACGCCGGAAATACATGTTCTGTGGCCCACAGTACAAACATAAAAGTTTTTTTGAGCGAATGGTTTGTGTATATATGTGTTTTAACAAAATATCTCAGTAAGTTCTCAGGAAAAATCATAGGAAGTTCAAAATCCATCAGCTGGAAATGTGAGTTTAAATAGATAACATGTTTCTCTGGAAAATTTTATTTTTTGGGTGTTCTGTGGAAACAGTAAGTGAACCTTCCCTATAAACTTCCACTTGCTAGAATTCCAAATTTCAAGAAAATCGATTAACCGTAAATGCTACTGGAAATATATATAACGATTTCTTTTAAACTGAGAATGATTACTACACAGATATAAACTTTCATTTGATACATTTTTCTGGAAAAAAAAATCGATTTTGAATAGTTAGGAGAAATTTGTGGCGTTAAATTTCCAAATGTTGGATCAATTGTTTTTGGTGCTCTCAACTGGGCCAGAATATAGTCACTGCTGTACCTGTCAAGGTTAGTAGGTGGGTAGTTAGGTCGTGTTAGTGTTTCACACCAGATTCCCCCTCCCCAAATTATTTAAAAGTGATCTGTGGGGAGCTAGTTGCTTTTATTGTATATACGAGTAGTTAAGGTTGTCACAGCTTTATCATTTTTTTGAAGTCAACTCATTTAATAGGGTACACATGAATCAAGTCATTTAGTAAAAACTCCCAAGTATGAAGCAAATTTGTCAACTAAGAAACTCACAGATTTTTAACTATCCAGACAGAAATTTAAATTAAAAATAAAAAAATAAAATTTCAGAGTTTCTCTGCCGGTTTGATAAATCCCAGCGATTGGGTATCTAAATTGAGTCTACAGATCAGACCAGTCGAACCGACTTTAGAAGCAGGAGCACAGATTCAACAGATGGTCAATGTAGAATGCGTTGAAGATTATACCGGTTAGTTTAATTTAAAATAATATGTTACTTTAGAATTTGACGTAGAATTACGTCAGCGCACTCTGTGCACAAATTTGGTTCATACACGCCCCAATAATTTCCAGCCAAAAATTAAATATTTTGTTTTTTGATTTTCAGATGCACCCTCTATGAATATAACCTTCATCTACAACAACGTTCCACAGAAATTAGTCATCAAGTTACCAATATTTATTAATAAATTTTTCGAACCAACGGAAATGAATGGAGATTCATTTTTTGCAAGGTGGAAAAATTTAGGCGGGTAAGTAAGATTTTTTTTACTTTTTCTCACTCTTAGGTAGTATTTTGCGTTCGTATCAAATTTTTGGAATTGCATTTTCACTAGAAATATATTTTTTGAGGTCCACTGAATTCGAAAAAAAAATTACGATTGGTATGTGTGTTTATGTGAACAAAGTGTCTTAAAAAAGAAGAATCGGAGGAAACTAAAATTTGGTATCTTATTTTTTAGGTACTACATTTTCTCAGGAAAATTCATTTTTTGGGGGTTGTTCGGTGGGAAACAGTAACGTTAAGCTTCCCTACAATGTACCACTTTAGTACAGTGTATTGGTTTACATAATATTAATATATATTATATGCAGTTGGTTCAGTGTTTTTGGTGTGCTCTGTTGAACCACACTATAATCACTTCTCTGCCTGCCAAGGGAGGGAGATACGACTTTTAGTTAGTTAGTAAAGGGAGTGTTTTGTAAAAAATAAGAAACAAGGGGTTTTCTTATGTTTTGTGGTGTTGATTAGTTGTAGTTCCGGTAGTGAGCCTGTAATAGGGTACACTTGAATCTCAATTTTTATTAAGATCGTTGATTTATGTATAAAGAAGTTGAGTGAACACTTGTATTTGTGATTTGGGTTAAATATTAATCTAGACGTGCTGCAGAATAGGGGAGTAGATTAGATTGGGGAGGGCCACGCCTCATTCCACTGCAATCTTCATTAAGAGGTCTATTGTAGAACCCCAGGGTTTATAGCACATCCCTCAGCTTCGCCTTAATCAGGCCTAGCAAAGCTGAAAGTGGCTCCATCATGAAGCTCGTGGCTTCGGGATTACTAGTCCCCATTTGAAGAAACTTTGTTCTCTCCAGGTCCTCCTCGGTCCTGCAGAAACGGCATAACGAGGTTGTCTGCAAGTGGTAAATGGTGCATGTGCCTATTCTGCCTGCAATGCCCAGTTAGTAGACCCACTATTAGCCTTATATCTCTTCGGCTATGGCTCAGTAGGTGCGTGGTAAATTTAGGCAAATGTCTCTTAATGAAGAGTTTAACCTGCCTCTGCCCCGACGTACTTTCCCACCTTCGCAGACGCTGATCTGCTATCCATTCCTTGATAGAAGCGTGAATGAGGCTCCTGGGCAACCCGCAGAAGGGCCTGGGGCCTATAAAGGTATCCTTCGAACCCTCTCTCGCCAGGACGTCCGCCCTTTCGTTGCCAAGGAACGCCGCATGACCCGGCGCCCAGACGAGTGTCAGCTTGTTCCGAACACCCACCTCGGTTAGGGCAGATGGGCAGTCCCACACCAGTCGTGAGACTTATTTGATGTGAGGAAAGTGCCTTCAGGGCTGCCTGACTATCGGAGTATATGGCCACTCGTCTACCCTCTAACCCTTGCCTTATAATCTTCTTAGCGCAGAGTTGTAACGCCACAACTTCGGCCTGAAAGTCCGTGGCGTACTTCCCTAGGCTGGCCTTAGCGTTAGGATTGCCTCCATAGACCCCAGCTCCGACCCCAGTCGGAGTTTTAGAGCCGTCTTTATACCAGACCGAGTTACCGAGCAGAGGGGGATCCCTGTCCCATTCATTCCTGAGCGGTATAACAATGTGGAAGTTCCTTTCAAAATAAAGCTTGGGAATCAGAACAGGGGAGTAGCACGTAACAGTATTAACAGGAGTAAGAGAATGTCGTGTGAGTGTTTCACACCAGATTTTTTTATTTTTATATTTTTTTTTCTTGGATTGTTTGGGAGAGATGCACAGTTAAAATTTGTGCTACATGCCGTATGAGTACTTAATTACAATTCAAAAAACTCAATTTCCAAAATTTGATTACGAACTCAAATTTAAAAAATTTTCAAATTTATTTTTAGTTAAATTTTATTTCTACTTTTTCAGTAATCCGCAAAAATCTCAGTTAATATTCCGAGCTACCCAAGGAATGGATTTAACAGCTACTCGTACTAAGTTAAGCGGATTTGGTATGCAATTATTGGATGGTATTGATCCAAATCCAGATAATTTTGTATGTGCTGGTATTGTACATACCAGAGCCCAACAGATTGGTTGTTTATTACGATTGGAACCAAACCGGCAAGCACAGGTAAGCACCATTTATAGAATTTATTTATTTATTTTTACCTTCTCTGACTGCTAGTAAAAGGAAGTAGTTATTGCGATCGTGTCAAATTTTCGAAATTCAGTTTTCACCGGAAATACATGTTTTAAAGTCCTCTTAAGTACGAAAAAATTTTTTCAGCGAATGGTATGTAAGTGTGTTGTACCATCACAGCATCAGACACGAAGATTACTGACAAAATCCATCACCCGGTAGTGCAACTTTACTGAATCTTTTTTTTATTTTTATTTTTTCATGATTTGCTCGAAAATGGCTCCAACGATCTTCTTTAAACTACGTATACTATCTACACACATATTTGTAACATTTCCCCAGGAAAATTGATTTTTTGAAGGATTTTTGGTGGGAACAGTTGCATTATGTTTTCCCTTAAAGTACCACTTCAGTATAATAAATGGTTTTACCACCTATTAAAAGAGACAGTATTCCAAATTTGGAGTAAATCTGTTACCGGAAGTGCGATTTGACAAAATAGGTTTTATGTTTTAAACATTTTCTTGAGTCCAAAAAAGTGGCTTTTTGAAAATGATCTCGTGTGTTTGTGAGAACAGCATAGTTCAAAAACGTAAAATCACAGAAAATTCAAACTTGATATTCAGTTTAGGTATCACCATGGAATACGACAGTAAGTTATCTTTCAAAATTCTTCAACCGGGAGTGCCACTTTACTTAATGATTTTTTTTTTGCGATTTTCTCGAAAATAGCACCCAACGATTTTCTTTTAACTTGTTATATCAATTACAAATACTTTGAGCTATAATTTTCATTTGAAACATTTCTCTGGGAAAATTCATTTAAGGCGGGCGGCTTTTGGGCAAGGGTGAGGTTATTTTTTTTATAAAGTGCTATTTTCGTTGATTATACGATTCTATCATCTAAATAATATTAATTAGAATTAAATATTTTGTCAAAATTCTGAGTTTGAAGAAAATTGGTTGATGGGAAGTGGGTTTTTGCAGAACAGTTTTTTCAGTTTTTCTCCATAAAAAGTCCGACAGATTTCTTTAAATTTGAAATACTAACTATGAATACGTAGACCTATTAGTTTTGGTTGAAACTTTATTTTGAGAACGTTCTTTTAAAGAAGTTAAGGTGGAGGGAGAAGTGATGCTTTCCTCAAACAAGTCATTTTATTAAATTTAGTTCCTCTAATTGATATATAATTGAAGTGAAGTAAACATTTAGTAACAGTTGCCAGTTTGAAGTAAATATGTCAATTATAACTCTATAAACTGCAGTAAGAGAAAGTTGTATGAGTGTTTCACATCAGTTTTTTTTTTTCTAATCAACTTTATTTGTTGCAGATGTACAGACTGACGGTAAGGTCCAGCAAGGAAACTGTATCACAAGAGATCTGTGAATTACTCAAAGACCAATTTTAAATATATTAAATACTTTCATGAAATAAACAAATAAATAAAATTTATAAATGTTACATAAAATAAATTATAAATAAATTTAAAAATAAACAAAAATTATTGTCGCATTATGATATCTTAAATGTTATCTCGAGTTGTACAAGTTTACAGATTGCATTGTTGCCCAAGTTTTACAGGATCTGTCAAGTTTTTGTTTGTTTCTGGTTTTTTTGTTTTTTGTTTTCTCGAAGTTCTCAGGAATATTTTTCCAAAAAAAAAAAAAAAGTGCTTAAAGTATAAGTTACTGCTGACACAAACTTTTGAGCCTTTATATTTTAGGTTTTGCAATATATATATAGAAGTGTCTGAATAAATCGTTAGTGTATAACATTCCAGTATAACGACTTTTTTTTGGTTAATCCTGCCATCTAGATAGTTAGCGATTTTCGGGATACTCTCAATGTACAGCACCCCACTTCAAGGGGATCGCCAGGTCCAAGACAGGCAGTAAGTCCTAGTTCCTCCCGCCTCCTAGTTTATTCAAGTTTACAATGACTTCGGAGGGGGTAATCCTAGTTCCAGCGTCTTCAGCCAGTTTCTGTTTTGAGACTGATGCATATCTCAGGAATTCGTGTCTTAGCCTGCCATAGTGAGAGACTAATAACAAAAAATCGTCTTGTCCCACAAAAAAAAAAAAGGTTGTCGTATTATAAAGTAGAATTGCTGTCTAGAACTTTTCCTAGCCTAGAGACAATCCTCCCCTCCCCCACCAGAAAATACAATTTTCTGACTGATAAACTCACAAGCTCCGATGCCAGTGAGCACACCCACTCGACTGCGTGAAACTTTGAATTTTGAAACTTGCCTATTGTTTTCCCAAGGTGTCTTCTTTTGAGCCACCATCAAGTTTTTTTTTTTTTTTAGAGGGATGGAGCCTAATTTCCCCTACCATCTGTGTCTCTCTTACACGTGGTAGGCTGTAAGGGCGACGATGTATCCCCTCCACATTGCGTTATTTTCGTGATTTTTTTTTTCTTTTTACGATCTTTTCCATAGAAAAGCCATGTTGTTCCCAGTTAAGAGTCCACAACACGGGGCTCAAAAGTTGGTTTCAGTAGAGAGCTCTTCAAAAATGCCTTCCGCCACTTAAAAAAAATCGAGAATTCCATAATAATAAAAGCTCTCTTTGTTGCGCTAGTCATACCCCGTATACCTCATTGAATAACTGTTGCGGGGCTTCACCCCTCTAAAATAAATGTGTCTCATCCTTTTTCAGGGAAACCCAAGTATTACTTCTTAGCTATCGGTAGGCCGCATCTCATCCCACCAAGAATTTTTGTCACATCGAGCCGCCCAGTTAAATTTTCGAGAAAAATTTGAGATCCTGGTCTTAAATTTGGGGCACCAATATTATTTATATATTGTTATTATTATTATATGCCTCACCAAAATGTATCGATATTTTGTTTATAACGATTATTGATAATCGATTATTTTGTATAAATTTATAAAAATAATGTTCCATAGAGAATTTAAATTTTTTTTATGTTATTTCTATAATTTGTATTATACTTACAAAATGATTATATGTTTATTTAAATTATAGCATTTTTCTATAGAGCCCTGATTCTGAACGAATTCTAGGGGCTGGATTGCACGAAACAGAAAGGGGAGATATTTCCCCCAAACATTTTTCGCTCCTCTTACTCTTGTTTGCGATCGTATGAGCGAATGCTCTGAGAGTGTGTGTGAACAAAACAATAACAAATTACAATACTTCCTCTTACTAGGAGTAAGAGAAAGTAAAAATTGCAGGAAGCTGAAATTGGTATTCAGTTTATATGTATTACCAACCCATCCGACATGAAGGTTTAGGGCAAAATCCATCAGCCGGAAGTGTAATCACACCACAATAATATCTGATTTTTTTTTCAGTTTTAGCTTTTAAAGTGCTTGATTGTTCATTTTTCATAGTTAACATATCTTTTGAGATAGATTCAAGTTCAGACAACAAGATTGGTACCCCCACTCCAGCACTCCCCTTGTAGCATCACTTGTAACCTATGATTCTTTTTCTCTATATTTGTCCTCTTCCATTATGAATAAAATTCAATTAAAATTAGCTAATCACTCCGATAATTAAAAATAAATAAAATAACTCATTATATTTAACTGATTTGCAGTATTCTGAACACAAAAGTTTAAAATTTAACTAAGGTTAAATGAAGGATAAAACCACCAAAACAAAACAAGCAATAAGTCTTGGTGCAGTAAGCTTGTTGCAGTAAGCCTTGGGGCGTATAGCTATTATTGAACATTCAAATAGCATGAGGCATCATCCTTGCAATACCACATAAGGGTTGCATCTGGGCCGCCTTGTTGCCCGCCCGGGTAAATGATAGCCGTGGAAATAGCAACTTATCTTTCCGACAAGATGACGCTTTGTCTTATCTCAGTAGCAAAGATTCCGACTATCGCTGCCTTTAAGACTGTGGAGCGGCTTACTTAGCTGGTTTACCACTTCAGGGTTTTCCTTGGACGCCAATATTAAGGGTCCACTACATGTTTTACTAAAATTCAGAATGTAAAGAAGATCCTAGGGACATAACAAAGGAACAATCAAGTAATTTATCCATATTTTAACAGATTTTATTTATATTTATATTTATATTTATTTATTTAAAAATTTATTCTTTTAGATGGCTTGGTTTATTTTTACAATAATATCTGATGAACATATCTGAAAATATTGATGGCAGATCTTGCAGTACAATCATAGGCGCTTCGACAAACTAGAGCGCCAAGGCGATCAAGTACGTCATAAAAATATCGCCAAACGACATCCACAACTGCAACAAAATAAAAAATCAGGTGTGAAACACTCACACGACTTTCTCTTACTCTAATTAATACAATTTAATCAAGAGAATTTTCTTAAAAATTGGCATATTATGATGTTTAGTTGGGCTGGCCATAAAAATGGTAATGGGAATTTTACTTGAATAACTGAGCGGTCTTATGTAGAGCGTTCTATAACAAAACCAAGAAAGCTTGAGCAAATTTAAATTCAAACTAATTGACAGATCTCAGAGAAAACAAGAAAACCGTTGTAACGGTCTGTGAGAAAATTAAAAAAAAAATCAAAAACCATGAAGTCTATAAAATCGAAGTCTAAAGATGATCATTGAGTAGTTCAGCCTCTTGATTATAGCTACTCGTTCCATTAGTAGTATAGCCACTAGGTACTCCACTACTGCTGCCTCCACTTGAGTTAGCTGATGATGCGTTAGCTAACAACTGGCTAGAAGGAGTAAATAATCTTGCCTTAAATAATGAAGTCCTCCTTTTCCATGAATACTCTTCCAAATAAGTCTAATGCCATTCTCCATCGGCCAAGTACACATCAGCGCTAACCCAACCGCTGCGAGCTGACAGGATTATCGGCACATTTGGGTGCGGAGAGGTAGGTGCCTGGTTTGGTATAGTTACATCTAACTCCATATCCATTGGGCCACTAGTGCCACTTTCTTGTTCCGTCTCCATTGCTCCGCCTGTATCTGCTTGTTATGGTCCAGAGCGGTGGCATTTTCAGATCTTAATGAAAGTCCCAAACGTAGAACAGAAACCTTGATGCTCGCTGATGTTCACTGGCTGTTTCGGTAAACAACTGATCTCTAGTTGCATTCGGTTGCAACCAATGAGGCTGATCAGGTAATGGTAATGCTCGTGCCATTGGCATCATGAATGGATCTGGTGGACTGCTGCCGAGCCATAATGTTGAATCTGATCTCCGGAAACATTGATGCCGCCTACCCTCTCCTGCAGTTCCTAGTGGTTCTGCTTCTTCCACGGGTTCTGTCTCCATAGCGACTGGTGTTGGTGGCATATCTTCTTCGGCTTCATCGTTCTCATTTTCATCTGGCTGAATCCATGTTTTAGGTATCAGAGCTTCCTTAAGCACAGGATTCTGATCAGTGCCAGCCCTCAACAGGTAGATCAGAGCGTCTAGACACTATGCTATATTTCTGAGAGAAGATACATCCAGTACTGGTAATGAATCAGCATGTTCGGAATTGTGACATTTCATCAATGACAAACAGTATATCAGCAACTCCCTTCGGGTAGACTGGCCTTCATTGCCACCATCACAATCTGTAGATGGTCTGGAAGAGTCAAAATTAGTGGTAAAACCAACAATCCTAGTTGAAGGAGCCGAAGAACTACCTCTAGGACGATGCGGAGACTGTGTAGTAGATCTTGATGTACTTCCAGAAGTGGTACCACCATTCGAAGGACCACCAGTTCCGCTATTACTACCGCTACCCCGTTACCACTGTTCGAAATTGAGGAACCTGAACCATGGTAGAGAGGATGTGCAGGATCTGAAGCTGTCGTAAGAGAAACTCCAAAGCGTAATTGGGATTTGGTTGAATCCGTTACTGTCAAAAGCCATTCCCACGGTGGTTTTAACGGTCTTTCTACATAGGTCTGTATAATTGGCACAGGTTGTTGTTGTGGTGCACTAACATTATGTAAGCTGCTTAAAGGTTATGCAATTTGTCGAAGTACTATAGCAAAACTGCTAGCCAAACAAGCAGCTGTTGAAGTTACGGTGACCCCATCATGGTTACACTGCTTGCCAAAGATGTGTTAGTTGAACGCCTCAATGAAGATGGATCAATGAATTGCCAGAGGCTACTCTAACCACCCGAAAATCTTGAACCGGTGTCTCTACTTCTAATAGCCAATTGCATTGACTGAGAAGCAAGATTACTTCCTTGGCCCTCACCACTTTGTCCCGAGCGTCTTTCTAACTGTTCATCTCCAAGCACCATTTCTTCGTGATCCAATCCTTCACTTTCTCCATCAGTTTCTTCCTGCTGACTTGAATCACCACTTTCATTTTCTCCGATAACAGCAGTAGGCGCAGTTTCTTGGTTACTCCGATCACTGTCACTTTCAGTTTCCACCAGTGAATCTTCGCTTTCACTTTCCGCACCTTCACGTTCAACTTCTCTCTCAGGTCCTTCCCTTTCGACTTCTCTTTTGCTCTCACCTTCACTACCTTCCCCATCATTCGCTGGTGCCACTAAACTTTCCAACATTTCTTCTTGGATCTCATTTTTCTCCCTTTTTATTTCTACTCTCGTTTCATCCCGACGACCCTGTTCAATTCCTCTCGGTCTTATTTTCTCCCTTTTTTTTCCTCTCGGGCTCTTCTTATTTCGTCTTGGCCCCTTTCTATCTTGTCGTTTATCTCTTTCAACAATGTCATCACTTCCTCCATTTTCCGCGTTTGACTTCTGGTACTTATGGGCATACAACAAACTGATACTGAGCTTGTTACCTGTTTAGGGGTTTTATCCCACTTCTGACACCAAATGTAACGTTTTTCTCTGTGAACTAGTCTGCAACTAGTTTCTAAGTCGGTTCGTTTAGATAAAACACTCTAAACTTCAATAAGAAAATCACCAATTTATTGTTTCACACAATAAATTACAAGCAAAGCACTTAATAATTAATACACAGTTTAAACCAACAAAAGTTCACTTAGTTCACTTTTATTTACTATTCACAAACGCGCACTTCGTTTGTAACAAGACTGACTCTCTGTAAAACTCTCCCGACTTCAGCTGTTGTCCATCTTTTATAGCAATGGAGAAGGGTCTGGAAGGTTCTCGATTCTTCTAGAAAGAGCTTCCAAAGAGCGCGCTTCCTAGCGTCCACTTGAGAACTTGAGGTACCTACTTTCTCTCCTAGATGGCACAAGTGGCTGCGTAAAAATATAGTTCGGTCGCGGCGCCTTTGAGGCATAAATTTCATTCTGTTTATGTATATTTCTATTTTTTTTTATTACTCTGTTTATTGCTTTGCACTTTAATCCCCTGTTACTTTCCCGTCTACTATTTCCTGCTTCTTCTTTCATCTTCCGCCTCGTTCTCACGCTTCCCCGCATTTTTCCCTCTCCTATCTTGGTGATGGGATTGTCGGCTCTCTTTATCTTTTTGAATTCGCGCGTTATTTCAGTTTCCCTCACCCTTCAAGCCCTCTTATTTCTCTAAAATTTCTTCACTTACCTTCTATCTCTCACCAACACCACTTCGTAGTTACCGCTTTTTTAGTGAGTGAACGTATTGTGAGTTCGCCTTTATATTTCTTCTCGCCTTATACGCGCCTCTTCTCCGGGACAGTTTCATTCAATTATTCATCGGTAAATAATAAAAAGCACTTCTCGCGCCATCACCTTCAAGAGGATACATCGTTCGCGCCTTGCTGTACTCACAATCGTCTGGCAGCTCGACAGCAGCGTCATCCGGAGCACTTCAACCCCCCTTCCTTTCACTTGATATCCTTTCTTCCGCCACACACACTCACACACACACATACACGCCACCTCTTCCTTTCTAAGTCCGCCATTCGTCTCATCAGCCCTTCTTCTATTCATCACTCACCGTCACCAAAGGGTAAGTCATTTTCATTGTTAACCATTATTATTCATTTTTTTGGGTTTTTGCCATTACTCGCCATCTCGCCTTAGGTGTCTGCCGCGCAGACATTTTGGTCCTCCGGGCCGGATCAGCAGCGGTTTTCTTGATTGTTTGTCGCCTATCATGGCCCCAAAAAAGCGTCTCCCCTCCGGGACGCCTTCTATTTCAGCAGCTGCCTTCGAACGCCAAAGTCGTCGAGCTAAGGCGTTTTTCCTCAGTCAGATTGATGAAATACTAGTGCTACGAAAGGAAAGCGCCATCACGCCCGAGTTCGCACTTGTCCGCCAAGACCTCTTGGCAAAGGAATTCCAGTTGTTCCTCGAGATTGTTGACCCGCTTGATCATGCGGATAACCTTCCAGACGGCCTCCGAGGAGGTTTTCGAGATAGATGCCAAGAGATTCGCCTTATTTATTTCCGCATCCAGCAAATCCTCGGCGAGGCCCGCCCTCAGGTAACAACCGCGCCTGTTTCCCCGGCACCGCTTCCTCCAACCTTCTTCCTTACCCGCGCCTTCCCGCCATCCCCATTCCCACCCCCTGTGGTTCCGGGGGTAGAATAGGACCACGGTATCCACCGCTTGGCGTAAGAGGCGCCTAAAGGGGCAACTGTCCGTTGACCTAATAGTTTATACCCTCCCATACCTTCCCGTCCTCTCCTTTCCTTTCCTTTATTTCCTACCTTTTATTAAATTTTTATTGGTTCAAAATTTCATGGTTTAAATTTCTTGACCTATGCTTGGATAGGATTTTTGATTGGTTCACGGATTGTTCTGTTTTCTATTAGGACTGGTGCGGCGGCGCGGACTATCGGCTTAGGCTGGTGGAAAGTGTCCGTACGGCCCGGCCCCCATGCAATGGTAGGCGCTAGGTATTCGTGCCCGTATAGTTAAAGGTGCGGGAGCCCTGAAGCATTTGTTGTAAGGGCCTGGGACCCCAACGGAGGTTGAGAATTTCCCTCCATGGTGGGTGTATTCCGGCTTGGTGAGGGAACTCAACGACGTCAAGGATTGATAGCCCTTGGGGGGTATACCCCGGCGGATAGTAATACTTAGTTGGGATTCTTTTATTAATATATCTAATTTAACTGGGGATTCGGGGGGGCGTTCGTGTTGGGGAGGTGGCAGGAGAGGTGGAAGGTGCGGAAGGAGTAGGTGGATCGGAAGTAAGTAGTGTTAGTAGGGTAGAGGTTTGTGGGGTAGTAGGCGGATGGGTGACCCCAGGGCGTAAGGGAATGAGAGGGAGTAGAAGCTCTCCGGATTTAGCGGGGGCAACTCCGACCAGTAAAAAGTCGGTAGAGGTTCTGAGATATTTGTCGTCTGCTTTAGCGGTCGAACAGGAAGTGGTACGCTTTTGTGACCCTAGTGCGAAGAAAATCGGGAAAGTAGGCGCGGATTTTGTACAAGGAAAAATTAATATACTGGTGGAAATAGTTAAGGGGCTGGCGGATGAATTTATTAAATTAGAAAATCAGGTGAGTGTTTCGGTAGATGTGGGCTGCAAAATTGATAGGTTAGCTAAAGTTGTAGAAGGGGTTCAGACGGATTTAGTTGATCTAAGAAAGGAATTCTTAGCTAGGAAGGGCCCAGAAGGGGATATCCTGCCCAGAAGAGTTGTTGAAGAAGTAGTACCTTTGCAAAAGAGTTTTGCGGATGTAGTTAGGGAAACTAGAGACAGAAGTAGGTCTAGGAAGGGTTGTAAAGTGATTTTAAGGGCTCCTGAGGGTTCTGATTTGGATACTAGCGAAAAGGTCAGAGATGTTGTACAAGGTAGGATTGGTCCAGTTCTAGGAGATGTTCAAGTAAGAGGTGTAAGGAATATTAGGAATAAAGGTGTGATTGTGGAGACTGAGTCTGAAAATGATGTGACTGGAATTAGGGACCATGTGAATCCAGCTGTTGTGGGTTTAGTGGCGGAAGTCCCTAAACCGATCAGACCTAGGGTAGTGGTGTATGATGTGCCCAAAGAAATTGCCAAGGACAACCTGATGCGGGAATTGGTTGAGAGGAATCTGAGTAAGATGGGGTTGAGTAGAGATGAGGTTCTGGCGGAGGTGGCGGTTAGGTTTACGTATGGTGGAAGTGATCGACCGAATATCAATTGGGTTCTGGAAGTCAGTGGAAGAGTTCGAGAGGTTTTGTTGAAGCAAGATAGAATCTTTATTGGTTGGAGTTCGCATCGTGTTAGAGACTTTGTTTCTATACTAAGATGCTTTAAGTGCTTAGGATTCGGCCATAGTGCGCGAAATTGTATAAAAAAGGAGTCAGTTTGTAGTCATTGCTATGTGGAAGGACATACTGCCAGCGCTTGTCCGCATGCGCAGCAGGATTCTGTGTGCGGGAACTGCAGGATACGAGGTAGGGGTTTTGAACACCACGTTAGGAGTCCTACGTGCCCGGAGTATATAAGAGCGATGAGGTTATATTTGGATAGCATCTCTTATGATTAGTTCAAGGGAACAAATTAATAGGAATCGGGATTTAGTCAGGATTGTTCAGGTTAATGCACAAAGGTCGAGATCGGTTGCTGCTCAGCTTCGGCAAAAGTTGGTGGAAGGACGTTGTGATATATTGCTGGTTCAAGAACCATACTTGTTCCAGAAAAAGGTTTCGGGTTACGGGCTGACCGCTCGGGTCGTTCAAGGGGGGGATGTGTCGTGGGCGGCAATAGTGGTTCTCAACCATGATTTAGTTGTTACCAGGATAGATGCGCTGTGTAACTCGCATATGGTATGTGCGGAGATCGGTTCGGTTTTTGGTGTTTTCTATGTTGTGTCGTTGTATTGTCAACCTAGTTTGGACTTTGAACGGTTTATGGCAGACCTTGAGAAGGTTGTAGATACACTCGGAACTAAGGATCTCTTAGTAGCCATGGACGCTAATGCGAAGTCGCCTGCTTGGGGAGGAGATATTCTAGATGATGCTGGTTTGTTACTAGAGGACTTGGTCTTTTCGCGGAATTTGGTTGTTATGAATGAGTTAGGATCTCTGCCGACTTTCAGTACTGTTCATGGGGAATCTTACATAGATGTCACATTGTCTTCATGTTCGTTCAGTAGGGTGGTCTCTAATTGGACAGTTAGAGAGGGTTGGAGTACTAGTGAACATAGGTGCATTACTTTTACGTGCGGAAGGATGGGATATAGGAAGGTTAGAGTAGAGTCGGGGAGATTTTCTTTAAAGTCAGCCGATTGGGATTCCTTTTACCAATATATTGATAATTGGTTTGATGACGTGCGTATGGCTGGTTTTAGGGGTATGACGGTTGAGGACATGGCAGGTATTATCCAGAAGGGAATAGTGGAGGCATGCAGGACCTCTATGAAGAAAAAGGTCAGGGTGGCTAGGCCCGTTCTGTGGTGGTGCCCGGAGTTAACTCAGCTTCGCGCACAGGTAGTTAGGGCTAGGAAGAAATTCCAGCACAGGCGTCGAACTGAGTCGGATGAAGAGATTTCTGCTTATAAGCGAGAATATGTTCGGTTAAAGCGGGAGTTCAACTTGTTAATAGTTACAAAAAAGAAGGAGTCCTGGGCTAGGTTTGTGGCGGAGCATGGTTCGGGGGACCCATGGGGATTGGTATATAAGTTGCTGACTGGAAGGATAACACAGGAGGAAGTATTTAGTTCCATACGGGTAGGGGATGGCCGGGAAACCATTACGTGGCTGGACTCGGTAGGTAGAATGTTGGATGGACTGGTTCCTAGGGAAGATGAAATGTTAGAGATGGCTTGGCATAAGGACACCCGGAAAGATAATGAAGGTTATGTAGCTGGATGGGTGGATAACGATTTGGATTGGCGAGATATTGAAATTATCATGGGTGAAATGAAAATGTCCAAGTCCCCGGGTATTGACGGTTTAGAGGTTGAGGTGATAAAGAGGGTCTGGACGTACAGGCCGGATATACTATTTTTGTTGTACAAAAGGTGTGTTGTAGAAGGGATTTTCCCATATTGTTTTAAGACGGTTTTAATTAAACTGATTTTAAAGGCCCCAGATAGATGTAGGTCGGACGTGGGTTCTTATCGCCCTATGTCGTTGCTTCCGGTTTTGGCTAAAGTATTAGAGAAGATTGTAGAGAGGAAACTAAGGAATAGGTATTACGAGTTAGGGATGCCATCTGGACGGCAGTATGGTTTTAGGGAAGGGAGATCTACTGTGGATGCAATTGTTAAGGTTTTAGATTTAGTGAAAGAATCTGTTGTAAATACGTATTAGGGTTGTTTATAGACTTTGTCGGTGCTTTTGATCATGTTTGGTGGCCGGGTATCTTAAGGCGGTTGCGGCATATGAATTGTGCAGACAATATGTATAAAATGATGTGTAGTTATTTTTCATACAGGCGTGTGGTAATCCGGACAAGGTATGCAATGGTCGAAAGAAATGTGGAAAGGGGTTGCCCCCAGGGGTCAGTTCTTGGGCCGTTTTTGTGGAACTTGATATTTGATGAACTATTAGCTTTAGATGTTGATTGCGAGATGGTGGCCTACGCGGACGATTTGGTTGTGTTGATTGGCGGTAGTAGTAGGAAGAATTTGGAGGAGAAGGCCTCACAGGTACTAGGTAGATTGCATAATTGGTCGAGATTGTACAAGTTGGAGATTTCGCAATCTAAGTCTACAGCAATGTTGTTGAAAGGCAGGTTAAGTGCTTTCATTAGTCATCCGGAGCACTTCAACTCCCCTTCCTTTCACCTGATATCCTTTCTTTCGCCACACACACACATACGCCACCTTTCCGTTCTCAGTCCGCCATTCGTCTCATCAACCCTTCTTCTATTCATCACTCACCGTCACCAAAAGGTAAGTCATTTTCATTGTTAACCATTATTATTCATTTTTTTGGGTTTTTGCCATTACTCGCCATCTCGCCTTGGGTGTCTGCCGCGCAGACAAATATATTATACTGAAATGGTGCTAAAGAGGGGGAAGCATATCGCTGCTCTTCCTCTACATTTAAGTTGGCACAGATTTGTAAAATTTTGCGAAATAAAAGCACACCAGAATTTTTTTTGCTACTCAGAGAAACACCAAATATGTATTCTCGGGTATTCTTTGGCACCATTGCAATACTTCCTCTTACATAAAAGCAACTAAAACTTAACAATTGCATTGTTCTTTAAACTTTAAGTTACACAATGTAAAATACTTACCAGTATAATAGGCGTATAATACAATGGACTACGTCCCAATCCCGCTAAGTACATCTGCAACGGTGTATGCACTATAAGTTAAACCATTTAGAAATTGAAATATACGCAAGCCTGCAGTGTTTCTGAAAGGTGTTGTGCAAAACAAAAATAGCAAATCATAAAATTAATCTTGGCATGTTCTAGAAATATTACAAATTTTCCTAATAGTCAGTTCGAGCAAACTACTAGTTCTCTTAAAGTGATTTCTGGGCTTGAAATTCCCCTTAATATGACCAAGATATGTACTAGAATCAGGCTATATTTGTAAAGTTTAATTAAAAACACTGTGCAGTTTTGAGTTGTTGAAAAATAAGTGGCTCGTTCTTGAAAAGCAAAAGAAAACTCGAGAACCTAAAATATTAATTATTATTTTATTCAATTCAAATTAGTTGCATCTGTATCTGCAGGTTTTCGGCGAAAACATTTCCCAGCGTTGTGTAGCTTTGTGTAAATAGCTGGTAGTACAGCAGTCGCAGTAAGATGCTTTAAGTCCTTAGAATTGCAATATTTCCTTAGAGAAAGTGAACACATGGTCATTAATTTTGGAAACATCCTATTAGAAAATTGAAGTCTAATTTTTACCAAATTCAGTAGATGCATCTAGAATGATGATAAATGCAATTGGAACAGCCCATCCAATCCTGTGTACAATTGAGTAAAGTACATGTTCCCATAGTATGTAATCTCGGCCGGGTATATAAAACACCCAGGCGCCCAAAATGGAACCAATTAACCAAACTATGATTGGAACTACCAGCAACCATGCATGAAACTGAAAATCATCAAAATACACATTCAGCCACACAAAAAATGGGACACTTAGTTTTTTCAGTAATAAATAACATTTATCGCAACAATCTGATTTTAATACAATTCGCTACAAAATAATATCTTGTAGTGCTAATTTTTTACACTAACTCTTCATCCGGATTGGTGTAAAATTGTGACGCAATCGATCAAATTTATACCGGGCTTCCTGCAAGAATCGGCGTGATAACTCTAGCTGTGTGTGGTCGGTCGTTATCATGTATTAGCATGAAACTGACACCGGATAAATGAAGCAAAGGTGTGACTGCCTCTTGTAGAACGTCTTCAACATGCTTAGCAGCGATCATTGCGTCATTTTCAAGAACAATTAAGTTGGTGTCGGGTTGCAAACTTATCACCACCCACACCATAATTGATTGTCGTTGAAAAAGAGCACTTCCGCTAGTAGTACCGCTGAATAAAGCGCCCCCCCTGCCGTCGACACGAATTCAACCGTCTAAAGGATACGGACCATATCTGAGCTGTAAGAAACCGATTGCTGAACTTCTCCAGTTTCCCCGAAAATGCCGTTCGATGAACCGCGGAACGTGACAGACCTAAACTGTTGTTCCCATGCAAGAGCGACTACTCTGAAGGTATCCTCAAAACAAAGCAGAACATTTTTCTGTTAATAAAGTTAAGCGAATAAAGTAATTTAACAATAAATTTTAGAAATAATGTGGAATTAAAATGAAAAACACATTATGATGTCTAAACCTATTTTGTAAATTCGCACTTACGGTAACCGTTTTTCTTCAAATTTGGAATTCTAGTCATACTTCTAGCGTACCTTAATATTATATCGGTAGGAGAACGGTACATTGTACTCTAGTGGGATTTTAGAGGAAAGCTTACTCATGCCCCCCTCACCTAAGAACTCAATATTCCCAGGATAATATTTCAAATAAAAATGATATGTATTTATATGTGTATATTGTATAAAAAGTTTAATGGAAATCGTTGGAACCGTTTCGAGAAAATAAGACAAAACTCGCGGTTGCGGTTAATGTATTTTGCCCGAAATCTTCGTGTCTAAAGCCGTCCGCGGTAGTACATAAACGATACCAAGTTTCTGCGACTTTTCATTTTTTGGATATTTTGTTCACACACACACACACACAAGCATTCGCTTGCAGGATCGAAAACAGCAGTATAGTGATGGGCAAAACGACTCCGCCATCGGATTCGTTGGATTTTAATCGGTTCCAGGATCGGAACCGACTCCATAGACTCGTTCCACGGTTCCTTTTCCTTCAGGGTTTTTATTAAATTTTTTATATGTAATTAACTTCATCAGTTAGTAAAAAATTGCATTTTTTGCTAATAAACACACAGTACACTAATAATTAGCAATTATATATATGTAATTCTGAAAGTTTATACTCCAGTTTTATGAATAATTTAATATTAGGCTGCACAACAAACGGGCAAATTAATTTACAGCAATGCAATTTTATTACTATCCAGCAGCCCCTCGGGGAGGTTGAAGTTAATCATTTATTGATTGAATTAATTTTTTAATCTAATTTAATCAATTCAATTTTGAATTGTTTAATTTTTAGTTGTGGAAAACTGATCTGTTGATTAAAAATTTAATTTTTAGTTACAACTAAACCAAATTTTACTATTGAATTAATAAGTAAAGTTTGGGCGATTAAATTTTTAATTTTAGTTATGACCAATGATAGTTTTTTAAATTTGATTTCTTATTTGATCGTTTGCAACTTAACACTGGCTCCAGCTCGGACTCTGACCAGTAACTGAAATCTGAAAACTGATTAATATTTTTAGTCTCCTCCACCTTCCATACCCACTTCTCATGCCCTTTAGAAATATTTTTTCATGAAATGAAACTTCATGTATCTCATTCATTTGTTATATATTTTTTTAGAGTGATTGTAACTTTTTTTTATTATTTTTCTGATTAACATTTCAAATAAACCTTGTAGAATATTTAAAAAATAAAATATATAAACGTAGAGAGCGATCTGGTGTTAGTAAAGTGAAGATGGATTCAGTTACAGGCACCATTGCCTTTGGAACGAGTTCGTGGAGTCGGTTCCATTTCAAGCGTTTCTATTGGCTAGATTCAGTGATTTGATTTATTCGTTCACTCCGGAACCAAATAAAGTGAATCAACTCCGGTTTCGGGTCCAGACGGTTCCAGGGATTCAACCAATGAGAGTGCCCAGATTGGAGTCAGATTCAGAAAGTCGTTCCAAGTTCACTGCTGCCTGTAACTGAATCCATCTTCCCTTTTCTAACACCAGATAGCTCTCTATATGTATATATTTAGAAAAAATATTATTAAGTTGAATATAATTTTTTGTCGAAATATAATTTATGCTTCTATGCAATGGAAATAATTCAGTATTAGTGTATACTGGTTATTCAATCTATGAAATATTGACCGTAAAAAATTATACTAGGAATTCACTCCCACCGCCCAACCATCTGTATTTTAAGCTCACCAGGATTGTTAGTATGGTTTGAGGTTACAAAATATTAAGTTAGAATCCTGTCACTGGTTCTTTCAACATGGCCACAACTCAGTTTAATACTTAATTTTCGTGCTATACCTGCCTCAATTTAATTTTAAATAATAAAAATTTCATTTAATTTTGCTGGAATCAGTTTATTTAAAAATAGGGATTTGAATCAACTCGTTCCGCTACTGGATTCGTTCCAGTGAACCGACTCCGCTCGAACTGTCCCATCACTACAGCAGTAAGGGAAACTTGTGTGTATAATTCACATCGCAGTTTATTTTACAATTTACAACGAATTAGAATTATATAGTAAAAGCGTTCATTTTAATGCTGAGTGATAAGGACGATAATTAACAATGTTTTCATAGAGCTGCATAAATTTTGTGGGGGGGCCTCCTTAATTTGCGATTATGGCTAGAAATTGCTAATATTGTCCTCGGTATTGAATATTTAGTACTTACATTCGTTATTTTAATGCCTTTCTTATTTATTAGATAGTAGACGTAAGCAAAAGCCATGCCGATGACGTAGGGCGCAGCCCTCATATGGGCTTGAAAGTAAATATTTACAAATTCTTTATTATTTAAGTAATAATCAAAACCTCTGTAAACAAAAAAAAATAAATAGATAAAATATAAATACATAAAAACTGTGTTAACTTTAACCAACAAAAGATGAGTCAAAAAAATGAAATTTTTAAATAAATTAGTTCACTTAATTTTGAACAAATAATGGCAGCGTGATTATAGTAATTTTGCACTACACAAACAGCGCTAACCTCTCAATTTCCTCCGCCACCATAAATCACAAAAAAAAATTTCGCTAGAAAAATGTTTCTAATAATATAGTAATAGACGGTTTGGTAATGAACCTTAGTTACAGCCTCAGATTATTTTTATTTTTCTAAAATGAAATTACATTTTTTTCTATTATATACCGATGTTTCGACACTATGCGAGTCATTTTCAAGGGAAAAAATTCTTTTTTTGTTTTTTAAATTTTTTACAATCTTTTATTATAGCCAGTTGTCGTATATTTTCATAATTTTAAAACCAGTTATTAAGGTACATCCAGATGAAATTTTCTGGTTGATTAAGTAACTATATGTTTATAGCTGAGAACTCGTGCAGATTTAAAGTATGAATTGGGACCACATGGTGCCAATATTATCATTTAGTATATATTTGTGTATATTATGAATGTAAATTTTTTATTGTTAGTTTTGGCTGTATTTTTGAGTTTCACCTTACTCCAGTGTGAGCTGGTGGTGAACTCTATCAATATATAATCAATTTAATAAAAACAATTAGTGCTTTTAAAATAACAAGCAGGACTCGTAACATATAGTCAACTAGCAACCAAAAAATTTCATCTGGACGTACCATAACAACTGGTTTCAAAATTATGAAAATATATGACAAGTTGCTATAATAGAAGATTGTAAAAAATTCAAAAAACAAAAAAAAAAATTTTTCCCTTGAAAATGACACGCATATTGTCGAAACGTCGGGATATAATAGAAAAAAATGTAAATTCATTTTAGAAAAATAAAAATAATCTGAGGCAGTAACTAAGGTTCATGACAAAACCATCTCATATAAGTAAATAATACAAAACAGCCATAAATCTACACCATATAAAGTTTCAAATAAAAGTAATAGGCCTATATGCGTGTGTAATTAGTTTCAAGGTTTAAAGAAAATCGTTTAACCGTTTTCAAGAAAATTTCAAACAACTGTTGAGCCTGTTCTGTACAGTTTCACTTCCGGTTAACCGATTTTTTCAAATTTGAAATTCTAGCAATGCTTCTAATATATATATTAATATTACGCAGGTGCTAAAACCATATATTATACAGACTTTACAAGAGAAAAGCAAAGGCTACTGTTCCCCTAGATTTCACCAAAAAAATCAATTTTTCCGGGAAAATGTTTCAAATCAAACTTAGAGGCGTTTGCGCATATGATATACGAAGTTTAAAGGAAATCATTGAAGTCATTTTCAGGAAAATCGCGAAAAACAAAAAAATTCAGTAAAGTGGTAGTTCCGGTTGATGGATTTTGGCCGAAATCTTTGGTGGCAGTACCTAAACGGAATACCGAGTTTGTGTTTCCTGCGATTTTTCAATAAATAATTTTAATTTTAATTTAAGGCACGTCAACATCTATGGCCATTGACGGCCCGGAGCCTTCTCAATGCACTGCCCGCCTCCGGACAATGTTCTCTCGTTACAGACAACAGTGTCCATCAACGGACATTCTTCCCCGTGTATACCCGCTTCCCATCTGGTACTCGGAGGTTCTTTAAGGACCGTACCTACCCTCTTGGGTTTTACCAGTCCCCCGGTTGCAAGCAACGGGGTCGTTTAACAAGAGAAGGATGTCACCACTATGGAGAGACTGTTAGTGCAATACTTCTCCATGGCAGAAATGCCGAACCCAGGCACTCCCCCGCTTGACCCATTTAAGGGAAGGTTGAGATATGCTCAACCAGCGAGCAAAGTGATCCCACATAGTGGTCACATTCCACTCCCAGGAGCTAGAGAAGGCATCCCCCCCCCATAGCAGGCTCTGGTAAACCCAGCAATGATCTTCCAGCTAGGGTTGGCACCGGGATTTAATTTATATTGCGAGTCTCCCGCTCAACTCATGACCTCGATCATTGGAGTTAAACCATGGCCACTACGAATCCTACCTCAATAGCAAGCAATTGGTTCGGAAACTAGCTTGCGCCCGTAGTTCAGTATTTCAATTCTAACGAGCTAGCATGACTGATCGCACGCCCGATGGATCTACAGATTCCATCTATGATTCCTGTCTATTGCCTCAAGTACAGGGGTTTCAGTACTCATTTAATGAAATAAAATGAGTGTAGCCAATTCCTCATTTAATTTTTCCATTATGTACTAAATTTAAATTTACACCAAATACTGCCAATAGATATTGTATTCAGGTACAAAAATGTTGACTTGTCCCATATGCCGAAGTATGTCGAATTACCTGACGTATCCGCTGATCGCCAGTGCTTGATGATCCATCACTTAAAAAAAATAAAAAAATAGTTATAAAGCAATTGAAGTACTAGACAGTGGCGGCACTAGGATTTCAATTCTGGGAAGAAGCTATGGAGAGCAGTCCGGTGTAAAACACGTGCGCGCTAACACACACACACACAGATTCTGAGTTGAGCTTTTCATAAACAAACTGGCCGACCTCTAATACCCCTCTCTAAAATAAATTTGTTTTCAGAAGAATATCTCAAAAACGAAAAGTAGCGGCAAGCTCAAACTTGGTATTCCCGATCATGTACCACCATCGCATCAAACACAAAGATTTTGGGCAAAATCCATCAACCGGAAGTGCCACTTTACTGGGAGTTTTTTCTTTCTGTTTTTCGTGATTTTCTTGAAAACAGCTCCAACGGCTTTCTTTAAACTTCGTATACTATCTACACACATAAATGCCTATCACTTTTATTTGTGACATTTTCCCGGAAATTTTGATTTTTTGGAGGTTCTGAAGGAGCAATGGCGTTATGCTTCTCTCTAAAGTAAAATACATGGTTACCAATATAATATTAATACACATTAGAAGCAATCATTGATAGTCACTCTTGATAGTCATCGTTAATCTGAAACAAGAGTGACTGTCACATAAGAGTATTGTTTTTTGGAGTGATTTTGCTTGATTTGTTTTATATTCTACTGATATGGTCTATGTAGTTCATAATTTTATATATATATATATATATATTATAATATAAGGGGAGTGGGGGACGCTGGCATAGGAAGGCAAGAGATAGTAGAAATTGTGGATAGTGGACAGTATGGGCAAAGTGTCACTGGAGCCGCCACAGACTGCACAACAAATGTCTGTTGCATCAAAAACCAATAAAATATACATTCTGCAGCCTTGATACCCAAAAAATGCATTAATAAGAAAAAAACCTAAATACTTACTTTGCACAGCCCAAAATGTTAAATTAGCAACATGCATATTGTACAGGTTTCCTTGTTTGGTGCACAGCCCGGGCTCCATGCCAAATGGCACGTAAGATGCCATGATTCTAGCCACAATCTGGATTATCCAAACATTTGCCACCATTCTGGTAGAAATATGGTAGGCCAAGCTGAAAATAAGCAATTTATTCTTAAATTATTTTTTAAAATTTTGTATCGGTATGTCAGGCCTGAGAACTGCACAACTCTATTACAGTTGGCTGTATATTAATGCAACTTACTATGTGCCTATTCTAGTATATATCTTGGTCATATTAAAATTCGGACAAAATCACTTTAAGAGAACTAGTAGTTTACTTGAACTGTGTAGGTATGTCAGTCACAGAGAACTGCACAACTCTATTACCGAGGCAGTACATTAATGCAACTTAGTATTTAGCCTATTCTAGTATCCATCTTGGTCACATTAAAATTCGGACAAAATCACTTTAAAAGAATTAGTAGTTTACTTGAACTGTGTAGGTATGTCAGTCACAGAGAACTGCACAACTCTATTACAGTTGGCAGTACATTAATGCAACTTAGTATTTAGCCTGTTCTAGTATATATCTTGGTCATATTAAAATTTGGACGAAATCACTTTAAAAGAACTAGTACTTTACTTGAACTGTGTAGGTATGTCAGTCTCAGAGAACTGCACACAACTCTATTACAGTTGGCAGTACATTAATGCAACTTAGTATTTAGCCTGTTCTAGTATATATCTTGGTCATATTAATATTCGGACAAAATCACTTTAAGAGAACTTGTAGTTTACTTGAACTGTGTAGGTATGTCAGTCCAGAGAACTGCGCAAATCTATTACAGTTCGCAGTACATTAATGCAACATAGTATTTAGCCTGTTCTAGTATATATCTTGGTTATATTAAAATTCGGACAAAATCACTTTAAGAGAACTTGTAGTTTACTTGGAACTGTGTAGGTATGTCAGTCACAGAGAACTGCACACAACTCTATTACAGTTGGCTGTATATTAATGCAACTTACTATGTGCCTATTCTAGTATATATCTTGGTCATATTAAAATTCGGACAAAATCACTTTAAGAGAACTAGTAGTTTATTTGGAACTGTGTAGGTATGTCAGTCACAGAGAACTGCACACAACTCTATTACAGTTCGCAGTACAGTAATGCAACTTAGTATTTACCCTGGTTTTCTAATTATATAGCTTGGGTCATATTAAAAGTCGCAAATCACTTTAAGAGAACTTGTAGTTTACTTGAACTGTGTAGGTATGTCAGTCCAGAGAACTGCGCAAATCTATTACAGTTCGCAGTACATTAATGCAACATAGTATTTAGCCTGTTCTAGTATATATCTTGGTTATATTAAAATTCGGACAAAATCACTTTAAGAGAACTTGTAGTTTACTTGGAACTGTGTAGGTATGTCAGTCACAGAGAACTGCACACAACTCTATTACAGTTGGCTGTATATTAATGCAACTTACTATGTGCCTATTCTAGTATATATCTTGGTCATATTAAAATTCGGACAAAATCACTTTAAGAGAACTTGTAGTTTACTTGAACTGTGTAGGTATGTCAGTCTCAGAGAACTGCACACAACTCTATTACAGTTCGCAGTACAGTAATGCAACTTAGTATTTACCCTGTTCTAGTATATATCTTGGTCATATTAAAATTCGGACAAAATCACTTTAAGAGAACTTGTAGTTTACTTGAACTGTGTAGGTATGTCAGTCACAGAGAACTGCACAACTCTATTACCGAGGCAGTACATTAATGCAACTTAGTATTTACCCTGTTCTAGTATATATCTTGGTCATATTAAAATTCGGACAAAATCACTTT
>JAAEAF010005873.1:0-60450 GCA_011037195.1 Triatoma infestans
AGTTATGTGCTCCACCCACTTTTTTTTTAAACGGCGGGAAATTTCGAAAAAATAGAAAACACGTATTTAATCATTTTTAGTCTAGTTTATTTTCAGTGATTGATCCATTTTTTTATACCCCAATATCCCGAGATACAGCATCCAACTTTTTTTTTTCAAATGGAACATTATATTTTTTTTTGCATATTTTTATAGTAATTGAGCCTCTAAAAAAAAAAATAAAAAATAAAATTTTTAAATCGGTTAGGTTTTTCAAAAGTTATGGTAATTTAAAATATGAAAAACAAATTTCAGTTTAATGTCAAAATTACCTTATTTTTTCTTTAAAGAAGCTCTTCAAACTGGGCACCATCAACGGATAGGCAAGCCAGAGCTCTGGACTCCCACGCTCTGTTTGTAGCAGCACTTAGGCGGCAAAGTCAACATCTAGGCTGGCTAGAGATATTCGACGTTCCATATCTTCGACTGAAGCCACGGGATTAAGGTTACTGTACACTTTATTTTTTAGATATCCCCACAAAAAATAGTCCATTGGGGTTAAGTCCGGAGGTCGAGGTGGCCATTGGATCGGACCATGAGTTCCTAACCACTTTTCGCGGAATTTTCTGTCCAGGTAACGTCGAACAACTCTCGCATTATGTGCCGGGCAACCATCTTGTTGAAAATACATATCTAACCGACGTTTTAGAGGAACATCTTCAAGCAAAACTGGCAAAATGTCTCTTAAAAAAGTTAGATACCTTTCACCAGTTAAGTTTCCTCAAACTCCACAACAAACATTTGTAGAAAAGACAACCTAATGGCGTGTGGCGAAGGTAACTTGTGGATTTTCTTCTGCCCATATTCTAAAGTTCCAACGATTAAGAAGGCCATTGTTGGTAAACTTTGATTCATCAGTCCATAAAATTGTGCATTTTTTGTGGGGATATCTAAAAAATAAATGTACAGTAACCTTAATCCCATGACTTCAGTCGAAGATATGGAACGTCGAATAACTCTAGCCTGCCTAGATGTTGACTTTGCCACCTAAGTGCTGCTACAAACAGAGCGTGGGAGTCCAGAGCTTTGGCTTGCCTATCCGTTGATGTGCCCAGTTTGAAGAGCTTCTTAAAGAAAAAATAAGGTAATTTTGACATTAAACTGAAATTTGTTTTTCATATTTTAAATTGCCATAACTTTTGAAAAACCTAACCGATTTTAAATTTTTTTATTTTTATTTTTTTAGAGGCTCAATTACTATAAAAATATGCAAAAAAAAATATAATGTTCCATTTGAAAAAAAAAAGTTGGATGCTGTATCTCGGGATATTGGGGTATAAAAAAATGGATCAATCACTGAAAATAAACTAAACTAAAAATGATTATATACGTGTTTTCTATTTTTTCGAAATTTCCCGCCGTTTAAAAAAAAAGTGGGTGGAGCGTATAACTCTGGTCACCCTATATAGAGTCACTAAAGCTATTAAAATATAAAAATGAAAAAATATATATATTTTTTGTTTACTTTGATAATGAAAGTTATAAAATGTATATTTTGAATTTTATTGTGAAAGATTTCATCGGCTGCCGTGATGGTGGTAACATCATTATTCTTAAACAACAATAAATCCTTAAGAATAATAGTTGTTGAAATTATTTGCATGTAAATCATAAATAAAAGGCAAAATGTGCGCTCAGGGTATCGTTAAAACTCACTAAAGTAATCATCTACTAACACTGAAAAGCGTAGCAAAAATAATAAGGTTTGGGAAAGATATGACTCGCTCTACATAGTTTTTTAGCTTGGTTAATCTTTAAAACTTTACTCTTTACACTATCTTCTTACTCATGGTCAAACTATAAATTGTGAGTAAAAGTGTTATTTATTTCAACATCATCATCATCACCACTTCCTCCCACTATCACACTTCCTTCCTGTGTCGGCAAAATAAGTCAGAAATAAATAGTTTCCATTTATTTTAAAAGATTTAATGCTATTGGTCACCAGTATACAATATAATGCCAATATTGACAGCAAATAATATTGTTTTGTTACCTAAAAACAATTGTATAAATTTAATTTATTTGGAATTTTTGATTTTATTAATAAAAATGTAATAGGTACTATTAAATTTTAAACTTACAATACAAAGAATTTCCACATATTTGCTCTTATTGCTGATAAGAGATAGTATTGTGATTGAGGCGTTGGGCTTCACTTCTAGTTTATCAATGTCAATTCTATCATCTAAATAATATTAATTAGTATGAAATATATTGCCAAAATTCCCAGTTTGATGAAAATCGATGGCCCGGGAAGTGTGATTTACTGAACAATTTTTTTCAGTTTTCTATTATTTTCTCCACATAGAGATATTATTATTATTATTATTATTATTATTATTATTATTATTAATATTATTATTATATTATTATTCTTATTATTATTATTATTATTTGTCTGTGGGAAGGGACCAAACCCTATGCTATCCAGAGCCTCACTGGGCCCATATAGCTACCCCAAGAAAAACAACAACAAGCCGGGTCTAGAACAAATATCCAGATCCGGGCCTAATCCATCTAAGATTCACCGCAGTCCGAACAAATCGGACAATAGCCTTACGGGAAAATAACCTAAGCTCTTCCACAGATATAATGTTCCGACCTAATTTCCTCACAACCCAGACAATCTATCATAAGATGGATGGGTGTTTTCTCCTCTGTCTCACAGACTTTACAAAATGGATCCAGCATGAGCACCATTACGTAGAAATGTCTCCTTAAACCACAATGTCCAGTGAATGATCCAACCAGATAGATGCCTGACATAGAGACCTTAGGTTTCATTGAACTTTACTATACGTACGATGACCATATTTCTGACAATGAAAATCGGTACAAGTTGATAACATTTTTTTCAAAAATAGCCTCTAAGTGGATACTCATAAAATAAGGCGTAACCATATAATATAAGAACAAACATATTCCAAGATTTTATGGCCGCATAAACGTAAAATAGTAACGATAAAATAAAAGTAAAATGTAACGATTTCCGATATTTTTACTTTACTGTACAAATTTTTTCTATAAGTTGGACAATTCGGTGACATTTTGGTCGTTATAGGGGAGGCCGGGACAAATCCCTTAAAATCTGGGACTGTCCCCAAAAATTTCAAGCATGGGTTGGGAACTATTGCACTAATGACCACAGCTGTCGATGCCCCCCCCCCCCAAATCACTTGAAATGTGGATGGGTCCGAAATGCTGGATAACATCTGGTATTTTATCCGTCGTTGCATGCACATTGATTATGTTCCTGACCGAACTTGGTGAATTTGCTCTGAGGGTGGATGAAAATCTGAAACCGGTCAGGAACATAATCAATGTGCATGCTACGACGGATAAAATACCAAATATCACTATTGTTTGAAATTTTTTTTCCTTGAGAAAACTTGATTTTACTACAAGGATTTTGGGGGAGTGGAAAGGTCACGCTTCCCCCCCAAAAAAGTCGTTTTATTAAGTTTAGATATTCCCATTGATGGAAGACAATAAAGTATTATTCACTTAAAATTGTAAGTTTCCAAAAAAAAATATTGTCAATTATCCATGTAAATTGCATTAAGAAAAAATCGTGTGGGTATTATTATTACGATCCCATCTTCTGTAATTTTAATTAAATTGTAAAAGCAAAAAAAAAAAAAATCTGGCGTGAAACACTCACACAACTTTCTCTTACTCCTGTTCTCAAAATTATCATTGACAAATGTTATAGTTTGTGTACCAACTTTAATGAAATTCGTCGAAAACTGAAAAAAGTGTTCAGTAAAAGCGCACTTCCGGCTTACTAATTTTCTTAAAACTTGGAATTTTGGCCATCTATTTATTTCTAATTAATTTTGTTTGCATTATAGAATTGTATAATCAACTATGATAGCATTTTAGAGAAAAACATAACTCCACCCATCCCACAAAAGTGCCCTTAAGTGAATTTAGCTAGTGAAATGTTTCAAATAAAAGTTATAGATCTTTCTATGTGAACTTTAGGAAGTTTCAAGAAAATCGTCGGGGCCATTTTTGTGAAAATCGCGAAAAAGTGAACAAAAAATCATTTAGTAAAGTGGATAAAGTAAACGCACATCTGGTCATCCGATTTTTCAAACTCGGAATTTCAACAAAATATTTAATTCTAATTAAGATTACTTAGATGACAGAATTGTCTAATAAACTGAAATAGCACTTTCGAGGAAGCCGTAACCCCACCCCTCCCTCAAAAGCCCCCTTAAATGAATTTTTCCCGGAGAAATGTTTCAAATTAAAGTTGTAGCTCTTTGTATGTGTAGTTGATGTACTAAATTTCAAGAAAATTGTTGGAGCCATTTTTGAGAAAATCGCAAAAAGTAAAAAAAAACAACTAGTAAAGTGGTACTATCTGTTGAGGAAATTTGACAGATAACGTTCTGTCAGATCCTATAGTGATACCTAAACCGAATATCAAGTTTCAACTTTCTACGTTTTTTTTTTGTTTTTGAGCTATGCTGTTCACACAGACACACATACACACAGACTATTTTCTAAAAGTCAATTTTTTGGACTGAGGGGGCCTCAAAACGGATATTTCCGGTGAAAACACGATATCGAAAATTTTACACGATTACAATACTTCCTCTTTTATTGTGTAAGATTAAAACTTTACTTTATTGTTAGAAATTTATGTTTGAACGGTTCCCTAAACAAGAAAAGATAAAGAGAACAGTACAGAAAAAATGAGAAATGGCAGAAAAATACTTGATCATCAGAGATATTTTACCGTGACAGCCGGCATTTTTTTTTGTGTGGTCATCCGGCAGTTTCGAGCAGGATGTATTTTGTCACAACCGTGTGTGATAACATAGACTTGCACAAAACAAATTTAGTTGATATATTTCTGAGTTTGCTCTGTGCAAGTCTATGTTATCACACTGTTTTGAGAAAAAAAATTCTGATGATGGGCGAACCCCCCCAAAAAACAGGGCCGACAACCACAAAAAGAAGCAGGCTATCATGGAAAATTTCTCTGATGCCCATTTCCAGCTCTGCGGGTAACCAAACATAACAAAATACTTGTTATTTAACATTTAGATATCGTTTCTCGCTAAGATTTCTGGCAAATTTCACCTGGGAATACGTGTTTTGATATCCCCCTCCCCCAAAACGAAAAAAGAAAATGTTTTTAGCGATTGGTTGAGTGGTGTGTGTGCCCTGCGAAATATCTTAAAATCTAAGAATATTATCACCTCCATCAAATAAAGTTTGGATCAAAAAATCATTCAGCCAGAAATGGTGAGACATAATCGTGCTGAACAATAATATGCTGAACGATATAAGATATACTGAATTTAATATAAATACAAATAAACACATTGTGAGAAAAATTGGTGGCCTAAAACAGCTGTATGGGCTTTTCCTCTGGTATAAGAATTTGTTTTCTTCATACACTACAGTTTTATAAAAATATTTTTTCAGCCAAACACTTAAAAGTTTGTTTAGGCTTCTTGGGGGTCAAATCCTCTTATCTCCCAGAAAACTTTGGCCTATTTTAACCTCTGATGTAGAATTTCTTTCTTTTTTTTTTGGAAGAGGGGACCAATGCACTATCATCTTTTCGATCTATTGTGCTATGCTGCATGGGTGCCGCAGGCTATTGCCCACAGCACCCGAACAGATGTCCTTCTCTGAACATCCGTTCTACAAAACCTCCATCAGGTTGATATCCCTGTGGAATCCCAATACCCTGACGGGCTCTAGAGAGGGTATATCCCCCTTCTCCACCTGGTAGCTACCCAAGTTCTTGAATCTTCTCTGAGTGGCAACCTCGTAGTCTGTTAGGAGATATAATGGAGTTTCCTTCAGCTCCTCACAGATCTGTATGAGCTGTCACTTTCCAAACCCAGCTTCACCAGATATCCTCTAAGTCGGCAATGCCCCATTGAGGAAACCCGTAAGCTCGCGGAGCTTGTTCTTGCTCAATCTGATGCAGGCCTCCGATCTCCGTTGGTTATAATTTCCCAAGCAGATCTTAGCTTGCCGCAAACCAGAGTTGAGATCTCCTCGTCTCCTATTCCTTCCTAAGTTCCTCCAACAGAAACTGGTCGCTGACCTCACAAAAAGGTCCCGGCCCTAGGAGCGGGGTCGTAGCGCCTATCTTGGGCCAGGGCGTCGGCCATCTCATTCCTTTCAATGCCAACATGTCCCGGCACCCACCAAAGGGTAACTTTGTTCCTCCTGCCTAGGTTATTAAGTTTACCTAGGCATTTCCAGACCATTTTAGAGCTGATAACTGATGCACTCAATGCTCTAATGGCTGCTTGACTATCGGAAAGGATTACAATCTTCTGGTTCCTATATCCCCTATCGAGGTTAAATTGTGCCAATAGCGTTTATCTCCGCCTGGAAGATGCTGGGAAAATTACCCATGGGTTCCGAGTGCTTGATGCTTGGACCAACCACTCCCGCCCCAGTCCCCTCGAGGGTCTGATGTAGAATTTGATTCAAGATGTAGTAAAATAATGGCCATAACTAGGTGGAGAATTTAGGTGAAAAAAAAAAAAATAGTTGAATTGAATTCTTGTATTATATTGAATTTTTACTGTTCTATGAGAAAAACTATATAAAAGCAGCATTAGATAAAGATAGGCATAGTGAGAGAAAGAAACAAATGTGTGAATAGATATTTACAGTTGTGACGGAGACATTGGGAAACTAGTGTGTTACAATTTTCATCCCTAACTTCCCATGATGACGACATAATGGAGAAGGGAGATTTAAGGCAGGTGATATTTGACTTGCCCGGAACTGTCTGAGTAGGGGGAACGAGACTAGTTTTAATCAAGAAGAGGGGAACATACAGACGAAACAGAAAAGAAAAGAAAATGTTAGCCAGACGAACAAAAAAGTCTTGGCAAAGAATACGTTAGTCTCCCCCCGTCTAACTCTCCAGTCTTTTATATTATAATAATAAGTGAATGCGTATACGTAGACGTTAGGAAGTAAGTACAATCAATGAAGGGAAAAGGAACTGGTCCAGGCATAATAATAATAATAATAATACAAATAATACAAGGGTCTGTTGTAGGAGAAACTTCTAGTGTAGAATGTGATGACGGTTAGAATCTATGTATGTTGTGGCGGGCTCTTTCTAACTAGTATTAGCGATTGAAATTCAAATCTTTAACAGCCAGTTAGGTTAATGTCCCTGGTTTTCGTCCTGTAAACTTCCCTTTCTTGATATTCACTGTTCTGTTAATATAGACTTGCTCATACTATTCAAATTATTGCTAACAAGTTTTGCTAATGTTCAACACCGATCATTAACTAAACAGTTTACCAAGGATCTTATTTGTAAACTACTGTACTTTGTACAACTCTCTTACAAAGAAAAATTTTTTTTATTTTATCCGTCGTAGTATGCATATTTATTTTGTTTCAGACCGATTTCGGATTTTCGTCCATCGTCAGAACAAATTCACCAAGTTCATGTAAAGAGTTCACTTCAACATAATGTTTCTGTTATACTCACTCACACTTGTTGGTTTGTTGGTTGTATATTTGTGCAGGGGGTTATAAGGTTTATGTTACTGTGTGTGTGTGTGTGTTTTTTTAATGACAAAATGGAATTATTATAAATTATGATTATACATTAGAAAATAGTGTATAATAAATAAATAGCATGTTTTGAAGAATACTTTATAACTAAACTTTAATAGTCCCGGATGGCTCTGGAAACTCCCAGATTGCTCAAGGGCATCCTACCATTCACCTACTACCTAATTCTAAAATCCTACTTGTCTGGCCGCTGTTTTCTGAGTATAGATCGATTCATCATATTCTCCTATTCTAGGCCCTATCCTCTACGCAATATATACAGCAGCTATACCAACCCATCCAGAAACAGTACTTCTAACCTACGCAGATGACACAGCTATCCTATCTCCTCATCAAGATCCAATAACCGCACAAAGAAGGCTCCAAAGCCATTTTAATTCGTTAGAGGAATGGTTCAAAAGATGGAAAATAAAACTAAACGAAACCAAATCTTAAAACATCACTTTCACACTCCGCCGCATCATTCTCCCTCCACATCATTCTCCGCATCTATATTAAAACCTACCTGGACATACGCCATCGAACTATGGGGTTCAACAAAACATTCTAACCTCCAAAGAATTGAATCTCTCCAATCCAAAATCCTTCGCACTATCGTTAACGCTCCATTTTATGTTTCAAATCTAACCATTCATACGGACTTAGATATTCCTTTTGTAAGTAAGGTTGCCCGAACCCGATATAACAAATTCCATTAAACTTTTCATTCCCACTCTAATCCTCTTATCCGAAATTTATCATCCCGTAGCATCCCAGACAATTGCCTCCCAGACGTTTAAGGCGCCAGTGCCTCCGATCTCCTCTCCGCAGAAGAAGGGAGGAGTTAATTTTAATAATTAATTAGGGAGTGTTACCGCTGGGTAGCTTCACCCCTCGTTTAGTATGTGAGGTGTGTGAGCGTCATTGTCAGTGTCAATGTTACTTAGAGCACACGTAGAGCTGGTGTAACAATTCAAATAAATAAATAAATAAAAAAAATTCATAGTGTTGTTAAGCTTGTTCAGTGTTTGTATATTACGAACATACCATCAATATATATATAAAACAAATAATGAAAGACATCTATGCATATAATATATATATGTTTAAAAAAAAAAAAAATCATGATGCATGCACCTCTTATAAATTCTAACTTATGGAAACAAATTTTCATCTTGCCCCAATTAAAATACAGATTATTGTTATTATTCAAGGAAGGGGAGGGCAAACCCTACGCTATCCAAAGCCTCCCTGGGCCCATATAGCTACCCCTAAAGAATAACAACTACTAGGTCTGGAACAAAAGTCCAGGCCCAGGTTTTACCCATCTAAGTTTCACTACAGACCGAACAAATCGGACTAAAACCTTAAAAGGACATAGCTTAAGATTCTCTACTGATATCCTATTCCGGCCGAAAGTCCTAAACCTATCTCGTCACAGCCCAAACAATCCGTCATTAGAAACATGGGTGTTTCCTCCTCCGTCTCACAAACTCTACAAAAGGGGTCAGGCATATAGATGTCTCCTTAAGCCACAATGCTCAGTGAGGAAGCCAACCCAGATGCCTGAGAGAGGTCCGTGAAAGACATCGGATCCCACTATTCAAAGCTCCGTTCGGACAGATGCTAAAATAAGCATTTTCTGAGCATCTTAGATTGCCGACAACCCACTGCACTCATCCTTGATGAGTGCTGTGAGGTCATCCACGTCTGGAAGCCTGACAAATATGTGCAAGAAGACATACCAACAGCAGGCTCGGGACCAATGAAAGGGAGAGAGGCGCCTAATTTGGCAACCCTATCCACCTCCTCATTCCCAAAGATTTCCATATGACCTGGAACCCAGACCAGAAGCACATCCTTCAATGAAGAAAGATCTTCCAGCCTTTTAGAACATTTCAACACAATCTGGAAGTGAAGACACATGAGCTAAGCGCCTTCAACGCAGCCTGGCTGTCCGAGCAGATACAAACACCTTTTAAACTAGTGTTAGGCACCCTCTCATCCAAAATACAACAAAGAATTGCATAAACCTCAGCCTGAAAAAAAAAAAAATACAGATTATTTGCATGATATACTTTTAAAAAATACCTTAAAAAATGCCACCACGACATTTCTCTCAACATATTCTTAATGTAATTTAAACATAAATTAATATCATTTTAAAAATAAACATGATAAATAAAAACGAATACATTTGATTTCCCCTATTATTTATTTTAATATCATTTCCAATTTGGCCGTTTGCTGCCACGACCTTCTTAAATATCAATTTACCTACATATTTTCTTGTATTAACCTTGCTTGTACTTCACATTTATGTATTACTTGTACAAGCTTTTGACTGACCATAAACTTTGCATTGCCTTTCTTCAAACTTTATCTATTATTATAAGTCAGTATATTCCTAAAATAATATTGGAAAAAAATTATTTTTTGAGCGGTTCTGAAAGCAATGGTAGCCGTTATATGCTTTCCTCTAATGTAGCACTTCAGTATATTGTATGGTTTTATTACCCACATAAAATCGTGTTTTTATAAAAATTATTTTTGAATTTTTTTTGGGGGAGGGAAATTTCTCGAAAACAGTTACAACGATTTTCATTAAACTTGGAATGATCATTACTTAGATTAAAAAACGTATCACAAACGAAATATTTTTATTGAAAAATTTCATGTTAGAGGGACCTTTTTTTGGAGTCTATCAGGTTGGTTTAAATTTAAAGTGAATAAGTTTCTTTGGTTACGACAGAGGCCGCTGCACCCAAGTCTGCTCAATTATACGAATATAATTCTTGTTTTTTTACTTTCTCTTACTCCTAAGTAAGAGGAAGTATTGTAATCGTGTCAAATTTTCGATATCGAGTTTTCACCGGAAATATCCGTTTTGAGGTCCCCTGAGTCCAAAAAAGTGGTTTCTAGCAAATGGTCTGTGTGTGTGTCCGTGTGTCCGTGTCCGTGTGTGTGTGTGTGTGTGTGTGTGTATGTATATATGTGTACAGCATAGCTCAGAAACGAAAAACCGTAGAAAGTTGGAACTTGATATTCCGTTTAGGTATCACCATGGGATCTGACACTACGTTATCTGTCAAAATTCCTCAACCGGAAGTACCACTTTACTAGTTGGATTTTTTACTTTTTTGCAATTTTCTAAAAAATGGCTCCGACGATTTTCTTTAAATTTGAAATATCAACCACATATTTAAAGAGCTACAACTTTTATCTGAAACATTTCTCCGGGAAAATGCAATGAAGGGCACTTTTGGGGGAGGGGTGGAGTTAGGTTTCCATGTAAAGTGCTATTTCAGTTTATTAGACAGTTCTGTCATCTAAATAATGTTAATTAGAATTAAATATGTTGTTGAAATTCCGAGTTTGAAAAAAATTGGATAACCGGAAGTGCGTTTACTTTACCACTTTATTAAATGATTTATTCTCTTTTTCGCAATTTTCTCAAAAATGGCTTCGACGATTTTTTTGAAACTTCATATATAAATTAAACATGCAAAGATCTACATCTTTTATTTAAAACATTTCCTTGGGAAAATTCTTTTAAGGGCACTTTTAGGGGAGGGGTGGGTTTATGTTTTTCTCTAAAGTGCTATCATAGTTGATTATACAATTCTATCATCCAAACATAATTAATTAGAAATAAATAGATGGCTGAAATTCAGTTTCAAGAAAATTAGTAAACCGGATGGGCGCTTTTACTGAACAGTTTTTTCAGTTTTCGACGAATTTCATTCGAATTTGGTACACAAACTATGAAATTTGTCAATTATAATTTTGAGAACTGGAGTAAGAGAAAGTTGTGTGAGTGTTTCACACCAGATTTTTTTTTTTAATTTTATGGCCAGATCCCAACTAAATTGTAAATACAAAAATTAAAAACGAAATTTTTGTCAATTAAATTGTATTAATTACAATAAGAAAAAGTCCGTGCTATTGATCCAAAGCATTAATTTATTTTCTCTTACACCTAGTAAGAGAAAGTATTGTAATCGTGTCAAATTTTCTATATCGAGTTTTCACCGCAATATCCGTTTTGATGTCCTCTGAGTCCAAAAAAGTGGTTTTTAGCAAAACTGTAGAAAGTTGAAACTTGAATTCCGTATAGGTATCACCATGGCATATGACAGTGGGTGAAAATTCCTCAACCGGAAGTACCACTTTACTTGTTGTTTTTTTTTTATTTACTTTTTTGCATTTTTCTCAAAAATGGCTTTGACGATTTTCTTTAAACTTAATACATCAACTTACACATACAATGAGCCTACAACTTTTATTTGAGACATTTCTCTGGAAAAATCCATTTAAGGGCACTTTTGAAAGATGGGTGGAGTTAGGTTTTCATCTAAAGTGCTGTTTCAGTTTATTAAAAAATTCTATCACCTAAATAATGTTAAGTAGAATTGAATATGTTGTTGAAATTTTGAGTTTCAAAAAAAAAAAAAATCGGATAACCGGAAGTGCTTTTACATTACCACTTTACTAAATGATTTTTTTTTTCACTTTTTCGCGATTTTCTCAAAAATATTTCCGACGATTTCCTTGAAACTTCCTATATAAACTATTAATACAAAGATCTACAACTTTTATTACAATTTCTAATTACAATTTGCATTAATTGGTAGCGTATGTGGAAGTCTACAGAATTTTTCGTATTCAAGTAGAACTTCAAAACTTGAGTATCCAAGAGTAAAACTTCAATATCGGAAATTTTTAAACGTTCACAATACCAAAGCTACTAAACAGGGATGACCCGTCTAAAATAGCAAAATACGATTTCTTTCAATATACTGGACAAAAGTTTTGCATAAAAATTTCAAAATGTTGCAATTTGAAGTTAATTTTTGTGGATTCGTTCTGAATGGACTCTAGTCCAAGGGAACAAAAGAGAAAAGCCAAGAAATAAAGTACATACACAAATTGGAAAAAAAAAAAAGCTCAACAAAGTAAACAAAAAGTAATCTTAAATTCAAAACTAACGCAGTTCTTGTTATTTTTTAATTGGTGTTAATTGTCAACAATATTCGGTGACACCTCCTCTTGCTCTGATAACCACATCAAGCCATCTCGACATTGTAGCAATGAGATTTTGAATAATCTCTTGTGAAATCCCATTCAATTCTACAACAATCGCCATACGTAGCTCCATTGAGAAAGCAAGCTAGGGTGATCCGGGTGCAAGCCTGAGACATCTTCCAAATAATGTCCCAAAGGTGGTCTAAAGGATTTAGATCTGGACTTCTCGGTGGGAAAACTAAACGATTAATTGCAGGACAACTCGAGCAGTATGGCACCTGGCGTTTCTTGCATAAATAAAAAAATTCTCACAAAGTCTTTCGGCTAATGGCATAACATATAGCTAAATAACGTCCTGAAGATACCTCTGAGCATTTGATGTGCCAGTCTCAACAATATCTGTATCTCAACAAACTCTGCGTCTGTACGCCCATCAGAACTTATGCCTCTCCATACTATAATCCAACTTCCACCAAAATTTACGTTTGGAGAAATGTTAGCGTCTGCATATCTCTCGCCTTGTCGCTTCCACACTCTTACCCTTCCATCTGGAGAGAATAGAGTGAATCTTGATTCGTCTGTGAATAAAACACGTTTCCAATCTTCTACTGTCCAATTAACATGTCCACGGGAGTATTGAAGTCTGGCAACTCTATGGGCTCTGGAAAGAAGAGGGAGTTCATTCAACCTTTTTCTCACTGTCCTACTTGAAATGTAGAGATCACGGACATAAGCGATCAAATGTCGTAATTGATTACTAGTGACAAACCTGTTACGTATACTTTCAGCTGAATAAATCTCTCATTCTGTCCGGGTTGTACTTCTAGAGCGGCCCGTAACTTGCCGTCGGGAATAGCTACCAGTCTCCCGGTGGCATGCTAAAATTCTTGAGACAATGGATTGGTTCAATAGTTCTGAGCAATTGTTGCTTGTTTCAGCCCTTCCTCATGTATTGTCACCAAACGTACAGCAATTTCTTCCGAATAGTATTACTATAAAGAGGCATGTTAAGAAGAAAATCTGGTGTGAAACACTCACACAACTTTCTCTTACTCCAGTTCTCAAAATTATAATTGATAAATTTTATAGTTTGTGTACCAAATTTAATGAAATTTGTCGAAAACTGAAAAAAACTATTCAGTAAAATCGCACTTCCGGTTTACTGATTTTCTTCACACCCGGCATTTTGGCCAACTATTTATTTCTAATTAATTTCATTTGGATGATAGAGTTGTATAATCAAGTATGATACCACTTTAGAGGAAGCTGTAACCCTACCTCTCTCCTAAAAGTGCCCTTAAATGAATTTTCCCAGAGAAATGATTTATATAAAAGTTGTAGATCTTTGAATGTTTAGTTTATATGTGTAGTTTCAAGAAAATCGTCGGGGCCATTTTTGAGAAAATCGCGAAAAAGTGAAAAAATCATATTTAGTAAACTGTTAAAACAAAAGCACTTCCGGTTTTCCGATTTTTCTCAAACTCGGAATTTCAACAAGATATTTAATTATAATTAACATTATTTAAATGACCGAATTGTCTAATAACCTGAAATAGCACTTTAGAGGGTAACCTAACCCCACCCCTCCCCCAGAAGGGCCCTTAAATCAATTTTCCCAGAGAAATGTTTCAAATAAAAGTTGTAGCTCCTTGTATATGTAGTTGATGTAACAAGTTTAAAGAAAATCCTTGGAGCCGTTTTTGAGAAAAAAGCAAAAAAGTAAAAAAGTCAACTAGTAAAGTGGTACTTCCGGTTTAGGAATTTTGACAGATAACGCACAGTCAGATCGCATGTTGATATCTAAACGGAATATTAAGTTTCAGTTTTCTACGGTTTTTCGTTTTTGAGCTATGCTGTTCACATACACACACACAGACACACAGACACACACAACACACAGACCATTTGCTAAAAAACACTTTTTTGGACTCAGGGAACCTCAAAACGGATATTTCCGGTGAAAACTCGATATCGAAAATTTGACACGATTACAATACTTCCTCTTAGTAAGAGAAAGTAAAAAAACGAAAAGAAAAAGGAACTGATGAGAAAAAACTAAACAAAAATGTGTAGAAGGGAGAAATTACCACAAACAGTGAAAGTGATGAACTGGGATTATTATCGTGTTTTCAAGAGTTCAGAGAATTAGTCATTTAAATACATAAACAAATGGTTTAGTCCCTTATTTCTCCTTGGATCAGAGTCCATTCATTACGAATCCACAAAAAAATGTATAGTAATATTTTGTAACTTCAAATTTCAACATTTTGAAATTTTATGCAATACTTTTGCCTCACAGTTTATATCATTCTGGTGACACGTGAATAAATTGTTTATAAGAAAGCGATTTGTTGGAATGATAATGGAGATTGGACAGTTTGTTGGAAATCTATTATTGATATAGGTCTTATTTACAGTACATTAAATAATTAAGATTATTCTTTAGTAATAAATAATAATACCAAATTTAACAATTTTACATTCTAAGAACATTCAATAAATTTTGCAAATGGTAAGAGAAATTAATTGGTTTTTCAATGAAGGAGTTTCAATTTCCTTTATAACCAACTAGAGAGATCTGATAAAAGCTAAGTAACGCAGTAAATAATTTAGAAGCCATTAAATTTGGACTATTTGCAATGGTAGTTCCAGGGTTTTAGCATGTATTTGGTTGAATTTTCTTTACGCTAGAGGATGGGTTACTCTTTATATAGCAGTAACTAATTAAAATCTATCCCTTAACCGTATTAAACACGTTTACAACCTTTATACTAATATCGTTGAACATTATACGTATTTACTACCAATATATTTGTGAGAATATAATCTTCTAAAATTTACGTTTTATTTCCTAATGATCTATTCAATTCAATTTAATTTAATTAACTAAAATATAGAGATATTTGGTTAATTATTTAATAATTATGGAAAAACTATCAAATTATTAAGTGTTTATTTTTCTCTCTAACATGGAGGAGATGGAATAATTGTTTTAGGCATGACCTTAACAGCAACCAATCATAAGGTACCGTCCTTATAACTTGCACGTCACATGAGGCGTAATATGTCTATCTTACTTACCACATAATTCTAGCCGTAGCATCGACTGATCATCAATCTATCGCGACCACATCTCACGATATTGGAAGGAGAAGTTTTGGAGTAGTAGGGGATGTTCATTTTCATTTATAAGGATACAAGACCCACAACTCTACATCAACAACCATCACTTACGTCACTCTGCCAGTTAGCCTGTCAATATCTTTATTCACGCTACCATATTCTTCTCTAAGTTTTACAATGTAAAGTCCTTTGCATTTCTCATTACTTATATAATTTACTAAGTGTTTTTCAGTAAGTATAATTTATCTCTTCTATAATTTCTTCTATCCATCTCCCAAAAAGTATCTACTACATAGATAAAACCGATTATAAAATGAAAAAATGTTCAGTAAACTTGTACTATCTACATAATAAATAAGTAACGAGTTTGGTGTAGTGGTTATGAACATGGACTTGTAAGTGGGAGGTTCCCAGTTCGAATCCTACGTGTAACTACTAAATTTATATTAGTTTATAAAATGTATATAGCAAAGTATGTGCTTCCACCCCCGTCCACAATTTGGTAGCTGGATGTTAAGAACGCTTAAAAAAAAAAAAAAAAATGGGCATTACTTTATTTTTTTACACAAATAAATAATAGTATAAATGAAACCAGACAGATAGAACAAATGTGATTATAATCCAGTAGATAGCGTCAGCAATACTGAACAAACCAGTAAAACACTTGAAACATTTAACGGCACAATTTTTGGAACTCCCAGAAATCAATTTTATCAGAGAAATGTTTTAAATAAAAAGTGCCGTTTAATATTTTTGCAGTTACACGCCAAGTTTAAAGAAAATCGCTACAGCCGTTTTTGAGAAAGTTTAAAAATTCTCAAAAATTTATTCTAAAATCGCATTTCAGGTTAATTATTTTTTTTTCAAATTTGGATTTCTATCATTGCTTATAATATAGGGTGCCCCCGCCACAAAAAAAAAAAAATGTATACACACTCAATAATTATAAAAGTCGGTGTTTATTAAAATACATTTCATTTTCAAAATGTAATAAAATCTACTGAAATTATTTAATTGTTTTGTCAAAGCCTGTTTTCAAACTAACTTCCGTTCTGGTCTACAATCTTTGTTGGCAAGTGTGCCTCTTCTACACATCATGCCAACTACTACTCGCAATATTCCACTCTTCGGTCTGAATCATCTTCATTAATAGCATAGACTAATCTTGGAATGTAATTTTTCCATTGACAGCGCTTCAAAATGCTACCTCACGACTCGCTTGCCGCACAGATTTTTCTTTGGCTTCATTGATACGTTTCCAGTACTCTTTTTTCCTTTGTGGCGTTTGTCGATAGCCGTGAACGGTCCATGGAACGCTTCTCGTAGACATTCTAAACAGTTCCATCGGCTTCAAACATATCTCTAATTCGAGTGATGTAGTTAGTAAATCGCGTTTGGTGGATCTATTTGAAGGTTCCATATTAAACTGTCTTTGCACTTCAACTGTGTTTTTCACATTTCCAGTAACATTTTAGAATGAATTGCCTTTGTTCAAAGCCTAGTCTGACTTCCGAGTTAATGGGTTTAACTTGGAAATAAGAAAACAACAATTGAGCAATCAGTTTGTTTAAGTGTGTATACATTTTTTTGGGGGGACTCCCAGTATATATTAACATTTTTTTAGGTTGTAGTAGGTGTAGTGAACCCCCACCACTCATCCACTCTAGCGGAGAGAAACAGCCCCTCTCGTACAGAGAGGAGAGGTTCGGCCAGTGGATATATATATATATATATATGAGAGAGAGACGGTCAAGGATAATTCTGTTCAATTCAGTCTTACACATCAGACATTATTCTGTTGATTCACACTCCGTACATATCATTTTAGCCACGTCACTCTGTCAATTCAGTTCAGTACTAAACTCTAAAGTGTAAAGTCGTTGGCAGTCAGATATATATATACATATATCAATTATATATCTTAAACCAAATCTTAAGGCGTTTATCTTTCATCATCAACAACCTACATCTCCTCACAACACCCTTACAGTTGTAAAAACATATACATTGGAGAACTACTTCAGAGGAAAATTTAACGCAAATATTCCTCCAGAACCCCTACCCCCAAATCAATTGTCCTAGGAAAATATTAATCACAAAAGTGATAGCTATTTATATATGGAAATAATATTCGAAACGCAAAAAATTAAAAAAATCATTTAGTAAAGTAGCGCTTCTAATTCATGAATTTTGTCCAAAGAAAGCTTCGTATCCAGATGTAGTGACAAGACCCCAAAGAGAATATCAAGTTTTATCTTTCTCAAAATATGTAATTTCTGTTGAAAACTCAATTTCAAAAATTAGACGCCATTGCAAGACAACTTCCTCTTACTAGAAGCTTTCTCCTAAATTAAAAATGTTCAGTAATCTTGCATTTCCAATTCTTCAAACTCGGAAATTTGACAATCAATTTAATTCTTATTAATATTACATAGACCCTTGCAATATCCAGAAATAGCCTAACTTTATCCCATTACAAAAAATCTTGCTAAAATGAATTTATTTTCCCTAAAAGTGTTTCAAATAAAGGTTGTATTTAATAATGTCTATTCCCTCCAGATAATTCGCTCGTCAAAAACATCTTCGTGGAAGTTAAGAATTGCACTGTTCAATAACTTAATCCCTTCTGTTCTTCTTTATTCAAGTGAATTGTAGACATTGAGTTACTTCGAAAATATTGAGGTAATTCAAACGAAATTTTTTAAATTATTATATTTTTGGCCCTATATCTAGGACATCTAAGACAGTATCTTTCCAAAACAGGCTCACGAAAGAGATTCAGAGGCGTATAGCTCTCACTTGGAAGAAATATAATGGTCGCTGAGAAACATAATGCAAGCTAACATAGATGTCAAATGGAAGAGCTTTATATTCAACTGCAATATGCTGCCCGTGTTGACGTATGGTTGTCAAACTTGGTCAACCACTAAAGCTATAGAAAAGAGAATAGAAATTTGGCAAAGAAGTGTTGAAAGGAGCATGCTAAAAATAAAGAGAAGAGATAGAATTAGAAGCCAAATTATAAGAGAAATAACTTCAGTGAGAGACGCCGCTCAGTACTATAAGAAGTTAAAATGGGAGTGGGCTGGACATCTGGCTAGAATGGATACTCATAGATGGACAAGGATGGTCACGGAAATGGATACCTTTAGGAGGAAAAAGGAAAAAAGGTAGGCAGCATAAAAAATGGTCAGATGAAATAAAAAAAAGAAGAGGGAATCAACTGGATGAGGAAAGCGAAAGATAGAGATTATTGGAATAAAAGTGTGAACAAGTGGAGAAATCAGGGAACTCTTAACCCTAGGTACGGCTGGTCACCGGTAAAGGACCACAATCTCCCTTAGGAGAAGGCCTACATAATATTTTACATTAGAAAGAAAAAAAAATATATATATATATGTAAGGGTGTTGTGAGGAGATGTTGGTTGTTGATGATGAAAGATAAACACCTTAATATGGGTATAAGTTATATAATTGATGTATGTATATATATAACTGACTGCCAGTGACTTTACACTTTAGAATTTAGAACTGAACTGAACTGACAGACTGGCCGAACCTCTCCTCTCTGTGCGAGAGGGGCTGTTTCTCTTCGCTAGAGTAGATGAGTGGTGGGGGTTCACTACCCCTACATATACATATAAATTAGTGCAGTTTTGGGTTTTATTCAAGTACAATATGATATAAAAAATTGAAATAATTAAAGAAATTTTAAATTTATTGTAATAAAGTAGAGAAGTTTTAGTTTTTATGGTTTTATTTTATTTAAATTGTTCAGTGGATGTTTCTTTTATTTTGTTTAAATTATTTGATATTTATTTGAGATTTAATGTTTTTATTGAGATTTAAAGGCTTATTATTATTATTATATTTTTGATCCAGACAAACCCCGGGGTACATTGTTCGTTTGGAGACACGATTGTCAAAAATAAATACACAGGTTCTGAATTTAGCCATTAACTGGTGGGGAAAAACTGTTTTACATGTGTCCGAATAGTTTGCCTAGGATTTACTTTAATAAAATAATTTCACGCGACAGTTCTTCTGAAAACGTATTCAAATATAATTGGTCTAGCCAAAAAAAAAAAAAAATTTATTTGTGATACCGAGTATGGCTGGATATGGAATGAGCAAGATGCTGGTATTGTAAACAAAATATAAGAATTCAATTTTAACTGATTACAAAAACCGATTATTAGTTTTAAATACAAACGAAGTAAATAATTCTAATTATAATTGTATGTATAAACAAATATATTTGGTAAATACCACTTAGCCCTATTTGAATTTAGATGCTTTCGTTATTTAAATTGCACTAATAAGTCAATTAAGAGTGTCACCTAGTAGACAGATAAGTATTAAATTTACTAAACTATGTTATAAAATCCATACAGAAGATAAATAATGCCCCTTATGTTTAGAATGCTGTGAAAGTTTGGATCACATATATTTTGTTTGTCCTTAATACAACACTATTAGAAATAAATATTTGAAACACTCTGATAACAATGATATTACTTACTTACTTACTAAACGGTGCGACAGATCCTCCACGAAAGGAAGGCTGAGGGGAGTAAGGAGGCTCTCTCCAGCGAGGAGAGGAATCGGACGTTCCGGAGGTGGCAGGCTTCCTGGGAAGATGATCTGCGGGGCCGATGGACCGCTAGGTTGATTAGGGAGGTAAAGCCATGGACGAAGAGGCCACATGGGGAAGTGGACTATTACGTCACACAACTCCTGAGTGGGCATGGCTATTTCAGGGCGTACCTGAAAAAGGTTGGAAAGGTAGAGGATGAGGAATGCCTTTACTACCAGTAAAGACGATGGCAGTAAAGACGATGCTTCTCACACGTTTTTCTCCTGCGGTCGGTAGGAGCGGCTCAGAGGTCATCTCGAGGCGGTGATTGGGCAACAGACTCCAGATACTCTAGTTGAAGCTATGCTGGCCAGTGAGGCCAACTGGCATACTGTAGCTAGGTACACCAGAGACATTCTTCAGCGGAAGAAGCAGGACCTGGACGACTGCCAAGTAGGGTAACACCGAAGGAGATACCCAATGAGTAAAGACAGAGGCCTAGCTCTGAAGTAATGCTGGTCGCCATGAATCCAGTCTAGGCCTAGCAGCAGGGAGGTGTTTTAGCCGGTAATTCGATTTGGGAGTCCGGCACTGCAGGGTCTCTGCATGCGTAAACGCATTTCATCCCTCGGAAAAAAAAACAAAAAAAAAAAAACGGTGCGACAGCCCACAGAGTAGGACCTCAATAAGTTTTTCCCATTTCTGTCAATCTTCTTACACCAGCCCGACGCAGATCTTCCTCTACATCGTCCATCCACCGAAGCCGAGGACGCCCTCGTATCCTCGATCCTGCAAGCTTTCCATACAAAAGTTTTCTCGGGAGCCTATTTTGAGGCATTCTCTCCACATGGCCCAACCATCTTAATCTTCCTTTTTTATATGAGCAACTATATCCGGCTCACCAAATAGCTGCTTTAACTCCTCATTCTTTCGTGTTTTCCACACACCATTTACACATCTTGGGCTGAATATTTTTCTTAAAACTTTTCTTGCCCAAACCCTGAGAATCTTTTCACTTTCTTTGCTCATCACCCAGGCTTCGCTAGCTTAAGTGACTACTGGCCTAACAATAGTTTTGTAGGCTAAAATTTTCGCCTTGCGAGATAAGTTCTTGAACCGCAGAACCTTTAGAAACGCAAACAGGCGTCTATTCCCTGCCGCTATTCTTGCCTTTATTTCTGCGGATATATCGCTGTTATTCGTTATTAAGGACCCTAAGTTCACGTTATCAAGAACCCTAAATCTCAGCACACTGGGAAGGTATATTCTCTCAACTGGATTCGTTCGTTTCCATGCTCCTATGTTCTAGAGGTGCGCATATATTCGGTCTTAGTTTCATTGCTTTCCAATCCGCGCTTCCTACTGGCTTCTTCCAGTTCCTGAAATGCTCCCCTCAGTGCCGCAATTGATCTCGCAATAATCAATACGTCGTTCGCGTATGCCATGTGCTGAGTTAGCCTGTTATAGATAGTGCCGCCGGGATTTGTTCTGATAGCCCTTACCGCCATTTCCAAATAGAGTTTAAAAATTACACATGATAGAGGGTGTCCTTGCCTCAAGCCCGCATTTAGTGTGAAATCCTCCGGCCAATGTATTTTGCAACTTTACTTGGTAGCTCGTGTTATATATGCCACGTCATACCAATTAGCCTGATTAACTTTCCTGGAACCCCGAGTGCTCTTAAATCGGCTAAAGCTTCTTTACTGTTCACATTGTCTTACGCTTGTTTATAGTCTACAAACAGATGGTGTAGGTGTAGATTCACATTGAACTCATAATAGGACTTCTCTAGGATCTCCCTATACGAAAATATATGATCGGTGGTTGACCTTCCCGGTCTAAAGCCACATTGGTATTCCCTGAGAGTATTTTCTGCCCATGTCATCAATCGTTTATGGATGGCTCTTATATACCACCGAGAGCAGGGCTATTCCTCTATAATTTTTGCATTCTGCCTTGTCTCCCTTTTTGTAAATTAGGCATTTAGATTGCCTTACCCCATTCGCCTGGCATCCTTTCACTTTGCCATATATCCCAAATTAACATATAAGTAGAGCTGCTTCACAACAGCATCACCTCCGTGGTTGTGGAATTCAGCATGGATCCCATCTATGCCTGGGGCCTTATGATTCTTTAGCGCCAGTATTATTTCTTCGATCTCCTCTTTTTCTGGCGGTACTTCACCAGCTCCAGCATCGTCGCTAGCTTCACTTCCAAATTCGCTTACCAATGATATTACTGCATTGATGAAATCATATAAACTAATAGATGTTAAAAACATTTATTTTTTTTGGTAACCAACTGTTTAAATCTTTACTTCGCTAAATATTTTTATTTTAACTAACTTTGATTTTGATTTATTATCTAAATTTCACACAAGTATATGCATAATATAATGTACAGGGCTAAAAATAGTGTTTATACCTGCTTCTTTATTTTCTACAATTTGTATTGTTTCTTTTTTGGTGTTATTGTTTTCTCATAGCGAAAAAAAAGTTCTACAAATATAACATAATTGTCAAACCAATCTCTCTGTAATTTTTACAATAAAAAAAAAAAAAAACAGCTAACAAATAAATAATAAATAAATGGGTTGTATTAGTTTAAAAAAATTTAATATTCTAATTTTAAAGAAAATCGTTGGAGCTATTTTTGAGTCCCAGGTGGTAGTAGTTCTTGATGATTGACTGACTTAGGCAAGAACATTATTGTCCGGTCCACTTGTAGAAAAACTTGATCACAAAATAATCAAGTTTTATAATTTTTGCGTGTTTTCTTTTGTTGAATTTTGATAACTAAAAAAACACACAACACATGCGCATACATAGACCAATTTATTAAAAAAAAAAACAATTTTTTCATATTCAAAGAACCTAAAAACATACGAGGTGTGTAAATTAAGTAATGAGAATGATTTTTTAGTGCTCGATCTGGCAACACTGGAGACGCGGCGCATGCGTGGTAGGGCAAGTAAACATCTGATACACGTCCAGTGCAAATTTGAAAATGCTAGAGTTGTTGCACTGTCCGTAGTGACTTTTTTTGTGAGCAAGGTTTTTTCAGTGCGTTTTAAAAATGAGTGACATCAATTACGAGCAACGTTGTGCTATCAGGTTTTGCTTCAGACTTGGGCACAGTGCAACGGAAACGTTTGAAAAACTGTGCCAGGCCTATGGAGACAATGTTTTGTCGAGAGCACAGGTTTTTAGGTGGTTTAAGTCGTTTGCAGAAGGAAGGGAATCAATTGAAGACGAGCCTCCCAGCGGAAGGCCTTCATCTTCAAGAACCGACGAAAATGTTGGCAGAATCCGCGATCTCGTGCGTTCAGATCGTAGTTTGACAGTCCGAATGATCGGCGAAGAGTTGAATTTGACTCACACAACCGTTCATCAAATTTTGACTAATGAATTGGGGATGAGAAAAATTTGTGCAAAAATGGTTCCGAAAAATCTTTCACAAGAGCAAAAAGACATCAGAAAGGAAAGGAGCCTTGACTTTTTGGGAGCAATTGAAAACGATCCCAATTTTTTGGAACGTGTTATTACAGGAGACGAGTCTTGGGTGTTTGAGTATGACCCAGAAACTAAGCGTCAGAGCATGCAGTGGCACACTTCAACCTCTCCAAGGCCAAAAAAGCAAGAATGAGCAAGTCAAAAATCAAATGCATGCTGATTTGCTTTTTTGATAGCCAAGGAATCGTTCACAAAGAATTTGTGCCTCAATGCCAAATGGTAAACCAACATTTTTACCGAGAAGTTCTTGAGAGACTTCGAAAAAGAGTCATGCGTGTGAGACCAAACATCAAAAACAAGTGGGTGTTGCATCACGACAATGCTCCGTGTCACACCGCGATTTCTATTAATGAGTATTTGGCCAGTAATAACATTCCTGTGGCTCCTCAGCCTCCTTATTCACCCGACTTGAGTCCATGTGACTTTTTTTTGTTCCCCAAATTGAAAAATCACCTCAAGGGACGTCATTTTGGAACATTGGAGAATATTCAAACAGCCGTAACCGACCAGCTGAAGTCTATTCCAGTATCCGAGTTCCAGCACTGCTATGACGAATGGAAGAAGAATCGTCTTCAGCGTTGTGTGGCTTCCCAAGGTAGTTACTTTGAAGGGGACAATGTTGAATTGTAATTTTATTTGAATAAAAAAAAGATAAAAAATCAGTCTCATTACTTAATTTACACACCTCGTATATTTATGGTAAAAAATTGTTTTTTTGACACGATTGCAATATTTTCTCTTACCAGTGAAAAACTAAGTAAAAATACCATAAAAAAAAGTAAAAAAAGTAAAAAAAAAATATCAAGGGACTTTTTTATTTTATTTGTTAGAACGAATACTGTTTGGAATGTGTCCTTGTAAATACGTCTTAGGATTAATATAAATACATTGTACGAGAGATAAGAAAGTTGTAAAAGACAACAACAAAAAAAAAAAAAAAAAATGGAGTAGAGAGTTAAGTAATGTTAAGCTTGTGATAAAGAAGTGTCCTCCCCCCCTCCCACACAAACAACGAATTTGTTGGGAATAAAAAAATTTAAATAAAAAATGAGACTGAGACAGTTTATAGTTAAAAAAAAAAAAAATACAAAAAGAAGAGCTTCTAACAAATTTTAAAATCTACATAGTAAGCAAGTACATTGTGAATTTTTTTGTTTTTGTTTTTTTGTAAAAGCTCATTTATTTACATATCTTGAACATGTGAATACTAAAAGCATAGAGAAAGTAAAGAAAAAGAAATAAGATTGATCTACGGAAGATATAGAAGTAGATGAAGTAGAACAGTTGAAGGTGTACATAAACTGGGAGAGACTTCTACCTTCCCTTTTAGATGTACAGAAAGTCTAAAGTCTTCTTGCCCCAAGTAAGAGACACTCAAGCAATTTTATGTCCCAGTACCGTCCTATATTATTTACACCCATACTCCCTTTTATTACGACCAAAGAGTGAGTGAGGTAAGGGACGTAAAGGAGATATAGGGAGAAGAAGGCAAGACCTCTAAAGGAGAGCAAGTGGTGGTTTAGGTTCAACAGTACTCGACCGCAAGCAAACTCCCTTAGGAGAAAGTTCTTACAGAGTTTATGTGTACATAGCATGTATTACTACTACAACCTCACCCTATTTCCAGAAGCTTCTCTGTAGTTTTCCACACAACCTGGCTTGCCCTGTAACATTTTTACCTTACTCTTCCATCTAAGGCCATATTCTCGATTACTTTAGTTTGTGTGTACAAGTCAAAGAAAGAAGTAATAAGGAAAAATTGGAAAATATATTAGAGAAAAATAACTATAGGAAGTCAGTAATGAATATCTCCAGTTTAACTAAATTAAGTTTTTGTAAAATCTACAAGACGTTATCTTACTGCAATTATTAAAATTCTAATTGATGATTTTTTTTTGCAGATCCGGAGCTTAGAATAGACCTCCCTTGTCCAGGATGCATAAGAGGTGACTAAAGAACTGGCATCTCCCTTATTTTTCCTACACCAATCTTATTCCCTTCGGCAGAAGCACAAATTTCGCACCATGTACGAGGTGTGTAAATTAAGTAATGAGACTGATTTTTTATCTTTTTTTTATTCAAATAAAATTACAATTCAACATTGTCCCCCTTCAAAGTAACTACCTTGGGAAGCCACACAACGCTGAAGACGATTCTTCCATTCGTCATAGCAGTGCTGGAACTCGGATACTGGAATAGACTTCAGTTGGTCGGTTACGGCTGTTTGAATATTCTCCAATGTTCCAAAATGACGTCCCTTGAGGTGATTTTTTAAATTTGGGGAACAAAAAAAGTTACATGGACTCAAGTCGGGTGAATAAGGAGGCTGAGAGAGAAACATGGAGTTATTACTGGCCAAAATACTATTAATAGAAATCGCTCGGTGTGACCGGAGCCTTGTCGGTGAGGCAACACCCACTTGTATTTTGATGTTTGGTCTCAAAGCATGACTCTTTTTCAAGTCTCTCAAGAACTTCTCGGTAAAAATGTTGGTTTACCATTTGGCATTGAGGCACAAATTCTTTGTGAACGATTCCTTGGCTATCAAAAAAGCAAATCAGCATGCATTTTTGACTTGCTCATTCTTGCTTTTTTTGGCCTTGGAGAGGTTGAAGTGTGCCACTGCATGCTCTGACGCTTAGTTTCTGGGTCATACTCAAACACCCAAAACTCGTCTCCTGTAATAACACGTTCCAACAAATTGGGATCGTTTTCAATTGCTCCCAAAAAGTCAAGGCTCTTTTCTTTTCTGATGTGTTTTTGCTCTTGTGAAAGATTTTTCGGAACCATTTTTGCACAAATTTTTCTCATCCCCAATTTATTAGTCAAAATTTGATGAACGGTTGTGTGAGTCAAATTCAACTCTTCGCCGATCATTCGGACTGTCAAACGACGATCTGAACGCACGAGATCGCGGATTCTGCCAACAGTTTCGTCGGTTCTTGAAGATGAAGGCCTTCCGCTGCGAGGCTCGTCTTCAATTGATTCCCTTCCTTCTGCAAACGACTTAAACCACCTAAAAAACCTGTGCTCTCGACAAAACATTGTCTCCATAGGCCTGGCACAGTTTTTCAAACGTTTCCGTTGCACTGTGCCCAAGTCTGAAGCAAAACCTGATAGCACAACTCGTAATTGCTTGGAGTGACATAAAAAACAGACGAGATACCCGTAATTTCTTTTTAACATCAATGGAGTCAGGATAGGCTTGATGTTGAGAGATATTCCAAGTTTTTTACAATAAATCCTGTGGCAAACTTCAAAAAAATCATCAAAATTCACATATGGAGGATAAGTAAGGTGACATACCCATTCTGTCATGTCTCCTGCTTAGCTCACGTAATTGATGTCACTCATTTTTAAAACGCACTGAAAAAACCTTGCTCACAAAAAAAGTCACTACGGACAGTGCAACAACTCTAGCATTTTCAAATTTGCACTGGACGTGTATCAGATGTTTACTTGCCCTACCACGCATGCGCCGCGTCTCCGTGTTGCTAGATCGAACACTAGAAAATCAGTCTCATTACTTAATTTACACACCTCGTAGATTCCCTGGACTGTGAAGAATATCATAACCTCTTCCCAGAGAGAAAAACCCATCCTTATTGCTACGTTATCTTTTGAATTTCAAACTGGATTGGAGATGTTAAATAAAATTCCTTACCTTCTTTTGTTTTCCCGAATCTATTTTATTCCATCTATAGGCGAGAAGACGAAGATGACTCTGGAATCTACAAGTCAGCACTGGCAAAGTTCCAAAGACCTGAATTGCCTATAAGGCCATTAAAAAATGGTTCAAAAGATAAAATACTCTCTCCCAGTGTGACAGAAGAAGTGTTTGGAATGCCCGGGAAATGTTTGGAGGACCTGTTATGCTCACCTCTTTCATTGAGACGAGACGAAATGAGCTAAGCAGGAGACATGACAGAATGGGTATGTTACCTTACTTATCCTCCATATGTGAATTTTGATGATTTTTTTCAAGTTTGCCACAGGATTTATTGTAAAAAACTTGGAATATCTCTCAACATCAAGCCTATCCTGACTCCATTGATGTTAAAAAGAAATTACGGGTATTTCATCTGTTTTTATGTCACCCCAAGCTAGTTTCCCACTGATAGACTCACAATCGGAGAATTCTTTTCCTTAAATTCCTTGGGAGTGTCATCTGCACCTGGGGACATCATAACCAGCTCCTGAGAAAGAAAAAAACCTATACATTTTCTATCCCACGTCCTTCCCTGCGGATCGTGGACTTTCGGTCTTTGATCTTGGGTTGGATATGTTAATCTTAACTCCACACCGTTCGTCTGCTTCATATCCCTGTTGTTCCATCTGTAGGCGGGGTAATCGAAAAGGCTCTGGCATTTTATTCATTAATGAGACTTATTCATTAATGAGATTAATGGGTAGGGAATAAACTTAGCAAAACATGTAATAATAGTTTAAGTCTAATTCATAGATCCTACAGAAACTCTGAAAATTTTATTTTTTCTGAAAAATAAAGTAAAGATTTCTAGGAAGATAAAAATGATAGCATCAGAGAGATTTTCCGTGGTAGCCTACTTCATTGCGTGGTCATCGACCGGTTTCGGGCGTTCGCCCATCTTCAGGAGGCGTTTGTCAGTCAGTGTGATAACACAGACTTGCACAGAGCAAATTCAGTTTATACACTCTGAGAAAGAGAAAACTTGTAAATTTTCTATACCACGTCCTTCCCTGTGGATCGCGGACTTTTGGATCGTGGACTCAGAGGGAAGCAGGCTACCATGGAAAATATCTCTGAGGCCACCACAATAAAAATGATGATTTGTGCAGTAAGCATTTCCAGATTCTGTAATTTCCAAACATATCCTTCAAAGTTTTCTTAAATTATTAGAATCCTGAAATCCAAGCCAATAAATCTAAATTTATAGTAATCATCCTAAGTAAAAAAGTAATCTCTCCAGTCTACCTATTCAATATCATCCGCAGTCCACTTATGCCACCTGTAGTTCATGTTCGTTATGTGGAACTTTACTTAGACTTAGAAGTAATTCTTCACTTTTTGACAAACGACTCCAAATTGATTCTACAAAATAAAAGACGACTTTATACAGCATCAATATGGAATTATGAAACTGCAAAACGAAATAATCTCTAAATAGACTCCAAACTGTTCAATCCAAGTTCCTTATGTCCCCAAGTCGCTGCCCCATTTTAAGTCTCGAATAAAAAAACAGTCTTTGCTGACCTCGCTTGTTCATATTCTCTCTTCGTGTTCACTTCCAAGGTGACTGAAGCGTCGTTGACTCCGCGGATCTTGTGTTGTAGAAATTCTGAATAAAAAAAAAAAAAATGAAGAGAGAAGAACCTCAAAAATTGTATTTCTGGTGAAAATCAATTTTGAATATTTTGACTTGAATACAATTACTTCCTCTTATAGAAATCAGAAAAAAGAAAAAAAAAATAAAACTATTGAAACTGACAGATGGATAAAATTACAATTTTATATTTATGGTAAAATGAAAGAAAGTGTATTTATTTGATTTTTATTTTGAATTCAGTATTCTTAACATTATAGTGGCACTTTGAAAGTATTATTTTGGTAAGGCTATATCCACTTGTTTAAATGGGCAAACATTTCATTGCCATCTGTTGCCAACTGCAAACCCTTTCTCTCTAAATAATGGGGACAAGTGGTGCTAGAAAGCTAATACAAGGGTGAGAACTAAAGATGTAAATATTTAACAGTGAATTTATTTACTAAAAATAAAAAGGAAAATATTTTAGGATGGAAGAAATAATGTAGAAGTATTTTATTTTTTTTTTTTTTTATGTTTATTCCATTATTTGACTAGTTTTAGATGAGATTTCTCAATCTAAGTTAATTTCTCAAGGAAATTCTAGAATATGGGAAGTTCTATCCTCAAACTCAGGTTTCTAAATCTTCCGTAAATGATAGCGTCACCATCATTCAGGAAGTGTATTCAGGTCTCCTCCATCTTCCCGCAGAATCTGCAAGTGCTATGGCATTCTAAACTTTGCTTCTTCAGGATCTCCCTCAATGATCTACAATGATCCATGAGCAAATCTGTCAGCATACGAATTCCTGTTCTTGCTTAGACTGTCTGTTTCTGATCGCAGCTGCCCGGTCAAGTCATAGCTAAAACTCAGTCCCTAAGAGGGTTCTCTTGATTTTCTTCTCCTTGTTTCTAAGCTCTTCCCAGAAATAACTGGTAGCTTGTTCCACAAAAGGATTCCTGGCCCATGAACGACGTATTTCGTCTTCCCTTGCCAGCTTATCGGTCATCTCATTACCATCTACGTCAAGATCGAAAATAGAATAACTTTATTGTTACCCCTCAGAGTTTGCCGAAGTATATTTTCAGAACTGATGACAGTCAACGTCACTGATTTTAATAGTGGGCCTACTTATCGAAAGCATTACAGCCTCTTTTTTTTTTTTTCAATATTTCCTGCCGAGATTGAACTGGATACATCTTCCAAATGCGTGAATTTTAGCTTAGAAGATTCTGGAAAACAAGATTCTGGAAGGCTTCCAGTCTCTACTTTCTGGCCCATAAACCCTAACCCTAATCCCCCTCAGCGTAAATTTATTCCAAGATATTGAAAAATTGACAATAAATCTTTCGTTATTTATGCAGGGAACTGTTTTGTTACTTTTCCTAAACTCGTTATTTAAATTAAATGGAATTTTCGACATAAATATCATGCTATTTATTTTTTTGTTTAATAAATTTTATTAATCTTCTCTTTTATTTTGGTCATTAAGTTGTACAGAATGGTAATCTGAAATGCTGAAAATGCAATTTTGCATTAAACGGGTAAAATAGTGGGATTATGAATATTGATTATCCGTTTTGCTGGTCCAGGATCTCTCTTTGCTCAACAATAAATCTTTATGAGAAATTAACCGATAATCGAAACGAAATGAAACAGGATGTAATAAAAAAATATCTAGTTTATAACATAATATAAATTTTTATCTAAACGTTTTGGCATATATATTGCTGATAGAGAACTATGTATTTGCTGATCTATACATGTATTTCTACCCCTAGCTCTCAGAGAGGGCAATCTAAGGAGCATATCTGGGCATTGAAAGGAGAAGTTAAAGAGAGTAGGAGCTTGTTCAACCGCCGGCTTAAAAAGAATGCCTGGCCACCAATTCATTTCATTCAAACGCCATTCGAAAAACCATCAACGTTCAACGACCACCGTTCTCATATCGTCACTCTGCCAGTCAGTCTGTCACACTCTTCTCGCGCTACCAAATATATACAATGTAAAGTCCTTGCGATGGTTAATATTCTCATTTAATATAAACCGTGTTCAGTAAGTCATCTAACTTATCTCAACCTAAGTTTTTCCACTTTTATACAAACCCGCCAAAGACATCCACTATAGAACTGTACATATAACTTATTGATTCTTAGAGTACAGGAGTGACACTGAATATGAGTACATTGTGTGGACCACGCGCAGCACTTTTATCAATCTTCAGTAAAACTTAAGTGGCGTTTAAAGTTAAGCTTAACGTTTCAGTTCTTCCAGAATCCCTAACATTAATTTTTCTAGAAAGATTTTTTAAATTCAATGATAGGTTCATAAATCTGCAGTCAACATTCTGCAGATTTTAGATAATTTAATGAGTTAAAGAAAGTTTTCGTAGTTTTGCATGTGTGTATATATGCGTATAAGCAGAATATCTCCAAAAACAGAAGTCTGCAACTTTACTGAATAGTGTTGTTACAAAACCGACTAACACTTTTATTTGCAATATTATTCCAAGACTTTTGATTTATTTAGGGGGGGGAAGTTGTGCAATAGAGCAACGTTAGGTTTTTCTCTCACTACACAAATTATGACCCCAACTTATGTAAATAATTAAAGCATAAGAGAAGTTACGCTAGAATTTCAAATTAAAAAAAAAAAAAAATCTGGTGTGAAACACTCACACAACTTTCTCTTACTCCAGTTCTCAAAATTATAATTGACAAATTTTATAGTTAGTGTACCAAATTTAATGAAATTCGTCGGAGTTGGTCAAAAACTGAAAAACTGTTCAGTAAAAGCGCACTTCCGATTTACTAATTTTCTTGAAACGCGCAATTTTGGTCATCTATTTATTTTTAATTAATTTTTTTTTTTGGAGGTAGAATTCTATAATCAACTATGATAGCACTTAAAAGAAAAACACAACCCCACCCCTCCCCCGAAAAGTGCCCTTAAATGAATTTTCCCAGAGAAATGTTAAAAATAAAAATTGTACATCTTTGTATATGTAGTTTATATAAGAAGTTTCAAGAAAATCGTCAGAGCAATTTTTTGAGAAAATCGCGAAAAAGTGAAAAAAAAAATCATTTACTAAACTGGTAAAGTAAACGCACTTCTGGTCATCCGATTTTTGTCAAACTCGGGATTTCAACCACATATTTAATTCTAATTAATATTATTTAGATGATAGAATTGTATAATAAACTGAAATAGCACTTTAGTGGAAAACCTAACCCACCCTCCCCCAAAAACTGCCATTAAATGAATTTTCCCGGAGAAATGTTTCAAATAAAAGTTGTAGCTCTTTGTATGTATAGTTGATATACAAAGTTCGAAGAAAATCGTCGGATCCTTTTTTGAGAAAATTGCAAAGAAGTAGAAAAGCCAACTAGTAAAGTGGTACTTCCGGTTGAGGAATTTTGACAGATGACCCTCTGTCGGATCTCATGGTGATACCTAAAAGGAATATCAAGTTTGAACTTTCTACGATTTTTCGTTTTTGAGTTATGCTGTTCACATACACACAGACCATTTGCTAAAAATCACTTTTTTGGACTCATGGGACCTCAAAACAGATATTTCCGGTGAAAACTCGATAACGAAAATTTGACACGATTACAATACTTCCTCTTACTAGGAATAAGAGAAAAAAAAAAAAAAAAGTTGGTTAACCTTAAGAACGTCTGAATTGGTTTTTGAATTTTCTCAAAAGTTTGCTGTGAACTATTCCAAACGATCTGTAAACTTTGTACAAATTTTAAAAATCTATCACTTTTATTTGAAAACATTTTAAATTTTTCGGTTTTTACGAGTATTTTTGGAAAACAATGAGTTTAGCTTAAATTTAAATGCCGTTAACTGCTTAGGAGTTGAATTAGCAGCGGCATTGACAGATAAACAAATATAATCCACATTAGAATGTAATATAAGACAAATTAAACATTGAGGGAAAAATTACAAGTTTAATTAAAAATAATTAGCCCATTAGATTTGTGATAATTACAATGAAAATGAGTCGTGTGAATGTTTCACACCAGATTCTTATTAGGTAAATGATTAATAAAATATAAATAAATATCTTATTTATATTTTGTTTTAGATTAATCTAATGTAGTTATCAACATGGAAAAAAAAAAAAAAAATCTGAAGTAATAACTTACAGAGAGCGGCCTTTGTTTAAAATTAAAAAGAGCCGAAACAAGAGTTGAAGAAGATTATAATAAAGAAATATTCAAGGTTAGTATATATACAAGTCAGTTTCCGGTGATTTTGTTTCGTCTTTTATTTTTTATTTTTTTTTTTGTTACTACTCTTACTACTACAAGTACTTCTAGAGGGTCATCACAATTAAATATTATCACCGGCGAGCGTGAGTCAAGCACTGGATACGCATGATCCATCTGTAGCGCATTCCAGTTGATCACCTCTGAAACAACATCACTTGGTCTCACGTTCTAGTTTCACTTTGTTGTAACTCTCCTCTCTTATCTTAACAACCATCTTTACAACATATTTATAGATTTTAATGTAAATTCTTACACGATGTTATAATATATTTATTACTATTCTTATTTAAAAAAAATAATAATAATAATAAATAATTTTTTTTTTGGCGCACTTCGATCTGTTATAACTTAGATAATAAAAACACCTATATCACCTGCTCTCACTTGATGTTGACTTTGCAATAAACAGCAGTTTTAACCGGAATTACAGGTTAGTCAGTCAGTTGTGCGAGGGGGGTCAAGAAAATTATCTTTCTCTAAATTGTGAAAGCTTTCTTAGAATCGTGGCTCAAATCCTATTGTCTGGATTCAAATTCTGTAGTATTCTTTGCAGACATAAAAAAATATTATTTCTTTACTGATAAAATCTGTTTACTTTGCTGTGGCGACCCATTTTGATGATTTATCATCTATCCCATTATTTATTTCAATGTCTCGCGTTCTTAACGTCAAGAAATAAATATCTAATTACATTTATTAAGGAAGGTGTTTCAGCTGATGGGAACATTGTAAATTACTTTCAAAATATAGACTTAAAGAAAATTTAATGCTTTGTTCATAATAATATCTTGTGAAATTCTTAAAAATAAATAATTCACCAGAATGAAAAGAAAACATAATAATTTTAAAAGTTTATTATGCTTAATAAACCTGAAGGATTAATATTATTTCTAACCTTCTTGTTAAGTTTTATAATAATCTAATTTTGTAATTGAACTGTGGACATATATATATATATATTCTTGTATTTCCTGTTTTCTTTTAGTTTTTGTTGCTAGTTATTGAGAAGCATTTTGTGTTATTAATATTGTTTAGTTTTCTTACTGTAATTTTTTTTATTTTTATTTAATTATTATTTCTTTTTTTTTCCTTGTGTTTATGATGTTTTTGTAAAATTGATTAATAAATTTTTTTTGTATACGCCAATCATCCTACTCCATTGCCATTGAAAAAGTGTAAAATTTTCTAGTACAATAAATAAATAAATAATAAATAAAAAAATAAAAGCATCTAAGGAATCCTGCATATATCATAGAATTTTAAACTTATCTTAAAGTAGCCAAAGTTGATAAAAAAAATTTGTTTTACGAAACTTTCCACAAAAAAAAAAGCTGCATGAATTTATTAAGATATAACAATGTCAGCAAGAATTGAAAATTGTGGTTTTGAGGGGATTCTGGAAGTGGTAAATAATTGCTGAAGAATTTAAAATTTCTACATCAGCAGCTTTGAAGTTAAATTGCAATAATTGTTTTTGCTAAATATTTAATTAGTTTTTATTATTATTTTTTAAATACTCGTCAAAATATGAGATCATATCCAGCGTCCGGAGCCTTCTCAGTTTATACAAGAGCCATTTAGTTTTCCAAAATTTATTACAGACGGTCCTAATAAAATGATACCTGGCGCCATAGCTTCAAATTGCCATCCCAACCTTGCATCTTGACCTACCAGAACTTGACAAATCTTTTACAAAGAAGGTTGATCGGAATGGCCAATAAATATAAATTCTTCCAAAGTATGGGAGAACACATACAGTGCGATCTAGATTTCTAGCTAGAAAATATCCACAACATGAAGGACATTCAAAATATTCCAGTAACTATAGAAGATTGATATACTCATAAAGCCTCTATAGTATTTTCGAATGCGGATTTTGGAGATTAACGAAATATTTTAGTATCTACAGTATTCAATACTTCTGTTGGACAGAAGGTTAGCATTCGCAGAGCACGTTAAATATGCGTCTTGAAAGGCCATGAAGATCACAGCAATGCTCAGCAGAGCTATGGCAAATATAGGTGGACCGACGGCCAATAAGAGGAAGCTGGTGCTGGACTACAGCGAATGCAGTTATGTTGTACGGATACGAAGTATGGGCTGGAGCTTTGAAATAAATCATATTAAGCGACTTCTACTGTGCAGCGCATGGGCGCGCTAAGGATAATCAGTGCTTATCGCTCCGTATCTGAACCTGCGGCCTTAGTCATTGTACTGCCCCAATAGACTTAATGGCTTCGATGAGAGCTTCTTCTTTTCAGAACAGAGAACTAAGGAATGGAGAGGCGACACGCGTTGCGACGATCAACCTGCAGGAAGAGTGGAGGAGAAGATGAAGAGTTGAAACTAGGGGAAGATGGACGCACGGATACTGTGGTCTATCCGGAGTTTTGGCGAGGTAAACGTTTACCTCACACAGATTCTATGTACACATGGGTATTTTATTGAATACCTCTGTAGGAGGAAGAAGAAGACATCGGCCACATGTATGTACGGAGACGCTGTTGTAGATGACGCCTATCAGACGTTTTTCATCTGTAGCAGATGGAACACAGAAAGAGAAGAGCTGTGGAGAAGAACCGGGAGGCTAACCCCAGAAAATCTGGTAGAGAAGTTGCTACAGGGAAAAGAAACCTGGAGTTTAATTGCGGTGTACGCCGAGCGCATTCTAAAACAAAAAAGGAGAGAGTGTGGAGTAACTCCCATCAGTAGAGCAATGGATAGCAGAGCACAATACGAGGCGACTCCTCTGATGTAATGTCTTAAGATGGTCCCAGAGGGGGATTCCATGCCTGTTTTAGAGGAGGGGGTTTTTTAGTGGGTAAAAGCCCGACACACCCGATGTAATCGGAAGGTGCCAGTTGGTTTTTCTTGGTGGAGGAATACTAAACTGGGCAAAGGCAATAGAAAAAGTTGATTAGGCGGCCATCGCAGAAGCTTACGGCAAAGCGTTAAATCATTGGCCGAGCATTATAGGCTCAGAATGCATACGAGCCTACTCAGACAGATTTTGCTTGACTAAGAAAGAGGCACCCACATTTTGGGGGGGCTGGCAAGAGTGAGATTGTTCAAACTAGGTGATAAATCGGCAATAACCAAACATAATGGAGGCGTCTCTCAGTCGGTTTTTTGGTGTCTGTTTGCGAATACCAGACTAGCCTTTGAGTCAGCAGTTATTAATTAAGTTAACCCATAGGGAATTTCACTATAGATCCTGTTAGTGATTGACAGACGATGGAACCACTTATTCTTTCTTTCTTTATTCGATCCTTTTTGTCTGACCAGTCTTCCGATCAAAAATCCTTCGTTAAACCAAGAAAACCATAAATCTGTAACTATTTCATTGTTAATTCAATAAAAATAATATTATTTTTGAATGTTCTACAATCATAACAGTATAAAGTATTTATAACCGCTTTTTAAAATTTAAACAGGCAACCTAAATTTCTTTGTAATAATATATATATATATAAATCGATTCATTGAAAGTAACAGGATTTTTAATTATTTAGTTAAAAGCACTCGTCATCATTTAATGGAGGGCGACACGAAATATATAAATAAATATTTAAAATAAAATTATTTTCAAATATCATAGAGGTTTATTTTTGATTGAATAATTTCATTCATCAATTATAGCGTTTTGTATTTATTTAATAATGTAATGGTCACAGGAAATTGATTTAAAATAATATTTCCCTTGATAAAGTTTACAATTGAATAGAGAAATCATTTCTGTGAAATATATATATATCCGGTAAAATTTCTGTCACTTAATCTTATTCTACAATTTCCGGGAAATGAAAGAATTGTTGTTTAATATTTCGTATTGAATTTTATTATCCATTTCATTTCCATTTTCATTGGTAACATTATTTCCTTTAATTACTTTGAATTAATTAATTCCCAAGAATATTTGTATTATTTAATTTATAGGTCGACAAACATTACTTTAGAAAACAGTATTTATTAGGTTGTAAAATGTCTGTTTTGTTTACCTATACATTGTTATTAAAATAAAGTCAAGTCATGGTTTTAGTAAACTTATTATTTTTGTTTCATATCCATTATGTATTTCTATGTTTATTTCCTACTTGACCCATTTTGCAACAGAATTCCAAAATGAAGCAGCGTTATTGTTGTGCAATTTATTTTTTTGCAACTTTTAACTTAGACGTTCGGTGCACAGCAAGAACACGGAACCAGCCAAGAAAACAGTCTAGAACACAAAGTCTAGAAAACGAACCACATGAGAAACCTGAAACCATGGTAGGTAAATGAACACCAACAAAAAAAAAAAAAAAAAACTGGTGTGAAATTTAATGAAATTCGTCAAAAACTGGAAAAAACTCTTCAGTAAAAGCGTACTTCCGGTTTACAAATTTTCTTGAAACTCGTAATTTTGGCCACCTATTTATTTCTAATTAAGTTTGTTTGGATGATAGAATTGTACAATCTATCAGCCAATTATACTTTACCACCTATGATAGCAATTTAGAGAAAAACATACCCCCCCCTCCCTTAAAATAAATTTTCCCAGAGAAATGTTTCAAATAAAAGTTGTAGATCTTTGTATGTGTAGTTTATATATGAAAAGTTTGAAGAAAATCGTCGAAGCCATTTTTGAGAAAATCGCAAAAACGTAAAAAAAAAACCTAAGTAGTGAAGTGGTACTTCCGGTTGAGGAATTTTGACAGATAACGTAGTGTCAAATCCCTAAACGGAACTGATACCTAAACGGAATATGAAGTTTTAACTTTCTACGATTTCTCGTTTTTGAGCTATGCTGTTCACATACACATATACAAACACCCAGACCATTTGCTAAAAACCACTATTTTGGACTCAGGGGACCTCAAAACGGACATTTCGGGTGAAATCTCGATATCAAAAAATTTGACACGGTTACAATACTTCCACTTACTAGGAGTAAGAGAAAGAAAAATCTCTGGTTGATGAAGATCCTTATTAGATTATCAGAGAACTTACCTCAGATAATAATAATAAGAAAGGTTACAGGCATTTTCAGATTCAAGGCAAGGTAAAAAAGCTGGATGCATGGGTTCTATATGAAGGTGACTGAGAATCAGAATAAATTAAAATCTGCAATTGCTTGATTCCATTTGAAAGAAATCCCGCGTCGTGCCTTATGACAAAATGTTGTAGTTGTAAACGGACTTCGATTAATAAAATGATTTGGTGTCGAAGAGGCCTAGCCACGGCGCCAGACCAAATTTCATTTGCTGAAACTGCTAAGAAACCACTGATCTAGGTACTGGTCTCCATGGACAGCTTGAAAAATACTAGTGTTCATTTTTAATCGTGTAAAAATTTTAAACAAGTACATACGTATGTGTGGTGCGTAACTTCAACAAATGCAACAAAAAGTTTGTTGAAGGATAAAATAAAATGGAGAATGTAAAGAAGAAAGGGATGAAAAAGAGTGAGAAAGAGAATAAGCTAACCGTGCCAATGTTGTTTGAGTTGTATTTTCACAGGTATAGGCACTTCCGGTTTACTGCCTCCGTTGGGAAGATATAAGTAAGCAATAAGCGACCAAGACTTACGTATAAACTTCTTTCTTTATATTGGTGAAGTTAGGATCGCATTCTTCTTTTCCCTTGGCAGATAGTTTCTTTTATTAAAGGGATAGTATTCTTTTTACTTCTATTGAACCAAGATGGCCAGCCCCAAGACTACTACTACAAGTATTATTACACTGATGTTACTTCTTTCTGGTTTGTTTGCTTTTTTTCTTAAGATTGTTCATACAAAGATACAAGTATTAGTTAATGAAAAAAACTGACTTCTCTTGATGAATGATTCGTATTATTTAGTTAAATGGGTGAATATTTCTACAGATAAAGTTAAATCTGAATCATAAATTTACTGGAGCTAATAATAACTTGGGATTTTTCATATGCATAGGTTTTATCAATTATTATCTCAATCTCCACTAAGTGATTCTTCAACAGATTATACTGGAAGGTTCCGCAGTTTCGATTACAAATAAAAAAAAAAAATTTAAAACAAGGTGCTCTTATGTTTTTACATTCTCCTCAAAGAGGATATTGTGATCGTTCATTTTGGAATTTGAAATTTCAGCAGAATTTTTTGAAGTTCCTCGAGTTAGAAAATGTAGATTTTAGCTAGTCGATCTCTCTCTCTTCTCAATATGTTTTGTAAGTGTCGTGTGTATGTTTTTGTGTGAATACCGACATCCTACGAAAATTCTTAATATCTTATTCGTTTTAAAAAGCATAAAAGTCATTAAAAAACTTTAAAAATCGTTAAAAGTACTTTATAGTTAAGTTATAAGTTTTACTATATTACAGTTGGAAAAAAACCTATGGCGCAACAGCCCACGAAGGACCCAGGCTTGCCAGACGGCGATTTGAATAGCACAAAATGGTAAGCACGCTGCAGTTCCCACGCCGTTTAGTTCCGGCCTTCGCTACCTAGGGCGCTACCCATTTTTATCATAATGCTGGGTCAACACAGACTTTGCCCTCATGGGAATCGAACCCTGAATTCTCGCACGAAAGGCGAGTGCGCTAGCCACTAGACGAACGCTTGAGGATGGCAAGAACAATATAGTTCAAACCAAAAGGGTTTGTTTTATAAATTTTGAATCCTCGGGTGGGGAAAATATCATGGTTCAAGTCTTCAGAGGCTCACAGAAAGCATATAAGGCAGATATCGAGATTGAGAGCCAATCACGCAATTTGTCCGGCATATCTGTACAAAATAAGGCAAATATATAACGATACGTGTAATATCTGTAATGAAACAGAGGATATGAAACATGTTATAATGACATGTGAGAAATTTGCGACGGATAGGGATATTCTCTTCAAGGAAATTACAGGGTTAATAGATTGCCCATTCAATTATGAAGGCATGCTTAGTGGGGGAGAAAATGTATATATGTATTTATGTAAATATCTAGAAAAAATTAAATATAAGCCGTAGTAAATGTAAGTATATATTTGTATTTGTAAGAGAGGTGGAAATATTGGAGAAAAATTGAGACTGTACGTATGGCGATATGACTGAAAAAAAATTCAGTCAAAGCCAAAAAAAAAAAAAAACGCTTGATAGTTAAAAACTAACATTTTGTTTATGTAGATTATTTAATTTGTTCAATTATTGTTGGTTGATTTGCTTAACTCTTCATCTTTCTATACAAGAATCGGGGCCTCCCAGGGTAAAGGAGCACTTAGGCTTCAAGGGCCCACTGTGCTCCCCTAAATATACCCTTATTTCAGCCCTATCCCTTTAATGAATCAAATGTCAAATTCTTTTCGGCCAACTCGGAGGGAATAACCGCAATATTACCCACTGGTTGATATTACTGGGTGGTTAATATTACCTTCTTGGTTGGCCCTTCACTAAGGTTCCCAGTCTATACTATGTACAGCGTAGTATTTTAGTTGTCTCTTACGCTAGCAGACTTATTCTAAGCCTAGACCAGATCATCATAATCTGCAGGTGGTAAGTTAATTGACAAATGATTTGCTGCTAATTATTAAATTTGGCAAGGTATTGTTCTGAGAGTAATGTCACAGAAGCCGCTGAAGACGATAAAATGCTATGGAACTAGAAAATTGATGGGCTTTCATTCTCGAGAAATGGTTGAGATGATCCCACGGTAGCAGATAACAGATGACGCTTCTAAGGAGTTCAAAGAAAAGAAAACTCCCGGTGCGAGTTGTGGTTCTGTATCTTCGATTTCAAATGCAGCGCAAGAAATCCTGCGTCATACTTACAGAAAATCTTCAAAATTCTCACAAATTTGATCTGCTATATCTCAGATTGTGACCATGTTTCTTAAGGAGACAGATCCCTTTCCAATAAGTTCTTCTTAGCTCTCTCTACCTTTTTGTTCCCATTGTATTGCCCCAATTAAATTACAGTCGTTATAGATATCAGAGCCGTTATAGTTTACTCGTCCACAGATGGAATAAAATAATATAGGGATAAAAAAAGAAGGTAAGAAATTACTTTAACACCTCCAATTCACCGTTGATGATTCAAAGACGTCTTACACGCAAGAAACGACGAGGGATAGAATTGTGATTTTTTTTTCCGGAAAGGTGTGATTGCTCTCCCTTCAGCAAATCCAAAGACAACCCCTGGTGGCGAAATTTGTTGATCCATGGGCATTGAAATAGGCAACAATAAGCGAGGGTGCCCAGTTACGGGAGCAGGCTTATTCTAAGCCAATACGCTTAAAGTATTAGTAATTTTTTGCTAAAATAACGTACACAAGTGTAACTATATAAATTTCCGCATATAATCAACCAGTGTGGCAGAAACATAAAATTGAAGCCAACTCCCTACCCGCTTAATTAAACCATACTTTGACGATGGGTGAGAATCCGAAACCGGTCAGAATCAACAAAATGAAGCTATGACGGATAAAATCGGAGTAATATAATTCTTAGTAATTTAATTGATAAATGATTTGCTGATACTGATAATTATTATTTAAATTATGTAATTTGGACAAAGAACTGCCCGACAATTCTGATGCCTCACCAGAATCTCCTAAAAAAAACATTTCGTTTTGGATAATAATAGGAAAAATCTTTTCCTAAAGTCGACTTCCGATTTACAGATTTTTATCGAAATTAGATTCTCATACCTGAATAAAATACGTAGAGCTTCTTGAATTATTTGTAAACATACTGTATACACAAGAATGTACACGGTGCGGGCGATAGTGTAGTGGATATGAGTACGGACTTGTAAGCGGAGGTCCCTAGTTCGAGTCCCGCGTGTAACTACTAAATTTTATATTCGTTTAAAAAATGTTAATAGTAAAGTAGGTGCTTCCGCCCCCGTCCACGACACCTAATTCGAGCTTTTTACAAGTGTGGATCCAGTTACATACAAAACTATTTGCTGAAACCATTTGTTCTGTAGTTTCGGAATCTCAAAATAGTATTTCACATGAAAATTTGATTTCAAAAATTTTGAAATGAAAGCAATATTTGCTCCTACAACGGCAAGAGAAATTAATAACTAGTAAATAATCTAATATTTATACTTAGAAATAATTCCATTATCAATCGTGATGTAGAGATTAAAATTGCTTACCTTACATGGTCTCTACTAGTCTGAAAGATGGGCAAGTTAATTTGGCCAATGCGTTGAATCTGATAGATTTTCGCATATGAATTCGAAATTAGTTTATTAACTAGGTGTTCTATTATTTGATTATCATTCTGATGGAATACAATCCAAACGATAGCAAGGTGCTCTGGAAGTTTGCAGAGGGGCTTATTTTGCTGTAAGCTATTTTAATAATAGGGAGACAGAAAATAATGTCGTTTTTTTACATTAAATTCAAACAGATAAATTTTTTACAAGTTTTTATTTTTAATCAGTGATGTAATCACTCTCGTTATCAACAATCTTTTGCCATCTATTGTGCAAATTTTCAATGCCGGATCGATAAAAATTAATTGGTTTTTGAGCAAAATATCTGAAGTTGGCATTTTGGACATCATCTAAATTTTTAAATTTTTTGCCACTTAGAAAATGTTGTAGCGATCGGAATAAATGGAAATCCGTTAGCACAATATCAGGCGAATATGGTAGGTGAGGCAATACATACCACCCCAATTCATTTTTTCTAGGATTCGTCTTGCGCCATGCGATCTTGGATTATCGCGTTGCAGAATAACGCCTTTTCTGTTAACAATCGCTGAGCACTTTTCAATTAAAGATTGATTTACTCGATCCAAATGTTCACAGTAAAGGTCTGCGTTCACAGTTTGTACAGGTTTCAACTTTTCACCGCGACTACTCCACCAAACGCACAAAAGCGCCTTTTTGGGGTGTAAACCTGGCTTAGCTGCACTTCGTGGTGATTCATTTGGAGAGAGCCACTGCCTTTTGTGTTTTGGATTATCATAGGGAACCCATTTTTCATCTCCAGTGATCAAGCGTTTCAATAACCGCTTCTGTATTTTGCCGCTGAAGCAATAAGTTACATGTGGTGGATCGGTTAGCTTTGTTTTCTTCGGACAGATTATGCGGGACCTAAACACCTGCTCTGCTTACTTTACCAATCTGCTGCAACCCTCGATTATCTGACAAGGATTTACTTCCACTTCCGCCCTTAGCATGTCATTGCCTAAAGTTGTTGGTCTTCCTGATCGATACGAGTCTAAAAGATCAAAATCACCGGATTAGAACTTAAAAAACCACCTTCGGCATTTACGAACGTCTAATGCCCTTGGATAAATATCGCAAATATTTTTGGTAGCAACTGTTGCGTTAATACCCTTGTGAAACTCAAAAAGCATACAATGCCGGATATGTACCTCTTCTGGTATTTGGCTGGCCATTTTACCATAAATTGCAAAAAAAAAAAGTGTAAGATTTAATTATTTACGAGTAAACAAATCACTTTAACTTTAAAATGTCTTTGACACGACTTTGAAGTATACAATGAGCTGATAAATGGTAAAAGAATATCGACATGAGCAGAAACGACATTATTTTTCGGTCCTCCTAATAGATGTTCTAGTGTTTGTATCTTATGGTAATTAATCTTGCAACTAGTAAATAAATTTTGCATATTTAAGTTTTATGATTTTTCTACAATTAATTTAAAATCCAAAGTTGGCATATTACGGGCTTAAGCTGTGCAAGCAAATGAATATTTTGACTAGGCCAGTGTTTCCCAACCGTTTTTTTTCTCCCGTACCCCTTAATTAGACTTTTCATTTATGTGTAATCCCTTTTCCCTTACCCACTACTTATCCCTAAAAAATTTTAAAAAATAGATTTGCTAAACAATCACATAAATCTAATGACATTTAGATAGATAGATAGATAATAGCTTTATTTTAGAACAGAAAATTATACAAAACATATCAAAAATTAACATAATCTTATATTTCTTATTTGCTAATAATAATAATTAAAAAATTTAACTTAGACAAGCTAATTCTGGCATGGTGATACCGTCTGCCAGGAGTTCATCTACACATTGATTACATTTTACTCGTTGATCCCATTAGAGTTCGATACCTGCAAATTTTGTTGTTTGGTTTTTATTTTTAACTATATCAATAATTTGTTTATATTTCTTTATTTGTGTGGAGTGGTCGCTCACCTTAATAATTAAAGTGTTTTATTAAAAAAGCCCTATACTGCCACGCTTCACAATAATAATGATAAAGAAGTTTCCAGTTCCTTCCATTGAGATACTCTATTACCTTATCTGTACTTAAAGTCCTCGTTCGGAAGTACTCGACCCTATAAGGGGCCAATATAGGGCATACTGCCAAGAAGTGAACTCCATCCTCCTCCTCATTTAGGTTACATAATGAACACAACTGTGTTCTATTATGCATGTACCTTTTACAATTCAGATTTAGGAGTTCACCTCTACATTTCATAATTGCACTAATACATTTATTGTCTAAACTGTCAGTAACATAATTCACCTCTTTGGACAGTACACTGTACAACCCGTGAAATGTTCCCCTAGCAGCCAATCCCTTACAATCTTCGAAAAAACTGCTCTTATAACTCTCAATCATTTAATGACATTTATAGGCTTTTATTTTCAATTTTACAAGTTATTTCAGTTTCTCTTTTTGACAAATAGAAAATAATATTAAAAAAAGTGAATATTAACAAATTAACTTTTAATGAAAGTGCAATAATTATTTAACAACTTTAACATAATAGTTATTCATCTTGTATACGAATGGTCTCCAATATGGCTCTTAATAATTTTAACGTCATCCTTGAGCTTGTTTCATGGATCCTAGTTTTTTTAAAAATCAGGTTCAAAAGAAGATAGATATAATTAAAACATTTAAATGCAATACATTGTCCTCATTATTAATTTTATTCAAAAAACTATTTTTATGGATAAAAATTATGGTTATTATTTCGTTAAATAATAAGCTTTCCATAAATGAACGGGTATAAAAGAAACCATTTTTTGCCGTTTTTCCCCATTATCTATATAATTTTTTTGTGTACCTCCAAGCGGACCACGCTTACCACACTTTGGGAACCACCGACCTAGGCCACAATTTTTCCTGGCATAGATACGATATAAATTGTGTGATCCGACATTTGAATAAAAAAAAAAAAAAAAATTCAAAACAGACAAAAGTGTATAATGTGGGTTAGACAAAATTCAAGACAGACAGGTTATGTGGGTTTAGTATAACTTATAAATTTCTAAATAATCTGATCTACAGTCAACAAAACTATTCTGGAGGGGAAATGTGGCAAAGTAGTTCTTCTCCCACTCTAGACCACAGTACCAGCTGTTGCTGTCAAGCGGCAATGTTTCCCTCAAAACTTATCTTATGTTGAATGTGAATTTCAAAATATTTAATAAATATTTATGAATATTAAATACACATTTTGGAACATTTGTTCTGTAAAATGTGAAACAAAAATTTTTGTATCATAATTTTTATCCTTTATACGCAGAGTGTAATATTAATGAAATGCTTGTAATGAATAAATACATAATCAATAAATTTTGTATTTTACACATACACTAACACAAGCAACTCAACACATTTACATATATATCTTGTAAAACACTGTAAATAATAGCCGTGGTTATTTTAATTATATGTCAAACATATGATATATATATATTTTTACTTTCTCTTACTCCTAGTAAGAGGAAGTATTGTAATCGTGTCAAATTTTCGATATCGAGTTTTCACCGGAAATATCCGTTTTGAGATCTCCTGAGTCCAAAAAAGTGGTTTTTAGCAAATGGTGTGTGTGTGTGTGTGTGTGTGTGTGTGTGTGGTGTGTGTGTGTGTGTTTGTGTGTGTGTGATGTATGTATGTGAACAGCATAGCTCAAAAAAAACGAAAAACCGTAGAAAGTTGAAACTTGATATTCCGTTAGGTATCACTATGGGAGCTGACACTACATGTTATCTGTCAAAAATTCCTCAAACAACAAAAAGTACCACCTTTACTAGTTGGATTTTTTTTTTTTTTGCGATTTTCTCAAAAATGATCTCCGACGATTTTCATTAATTACTTTAAAAAAATCAACCACACATACAAAGAAGCTACAACTTTTATTTGAAACATTTCTCCGGGAAAATGCAGTGAAGGGCACTTTTGGGGGAGGGGTGGGGTTAGGTTTCGATATAAAGTGCTATTTCAGTTTATTAGAAAATTCTGTCATCTAAATAATTTTAATTAGAATTAAATATGTTGTTGAAATTCCGAGTTTGAAAAAAATCGGATAACCGGAAGTGCGTTTACTTTACCACTTTACTAAATGATTTATTCACTTTTTCGCAATTTTCTCAAAAATGGCTCCGACGATTTTTTTGAAAAACTTCGTATATAAACTAAACATGCAAAGATCTACAACTTTTATCTAAAACATTTCTCTGGGAAAATTTTTTTTTTAAGGGCACTTTTAGGGGAGGGGTGGGGTTAGATTTTCATCAAAAGTGCTATCCTAGTTCATTATACAATTCTATCATCCAAACATAATTAGTTTAGAAATAAATAGATGGTCTGAAATTCCGAGTTTCAAGAAAATTAGTAAACCGGAAGTGCGCTTTTACTGAACAGTTTTTTCAGTTTTCGACGACTTTCATTAAATTTGTTACACAAACTATAAAATTTGTAAATTATCATTTTGAGGACTGGAGTAAGAGAAAGTTGTGTGAGTGTTTCACACCAGATTTTTTTTTAATTTAAGGCGCGTCAACATCAATGGTCATTGGCGCCCGGAGCCTTCTCAGTGCACTCCGGCCTCCGAGCAGTGTTCTCTCGTACAGACAACAATGTCTATCACAGGACATTGAGCTGTAGAGGCTCCTAGGAAGAAAAAATCTAAAACAGCTGGGCTCAAACCCGGGTCCTTCACATGGGAGTCCAGTTAGCTATTCCCTTCCCTTGATATAGATTGAATTACTTTTACCACTGAAACAAAATATATTTATAAAAAAAAAGTTAGTCTACCTCGCCTTCCTCTTTTGATGATGAAGAAATCGCATATTCATCACTTGATGGGCTGGCTACCCCTTCCAGGCGATACAATATTTCTTCGTCATTGATACCATCGCTAATCTAATAATTTCTTTTGTTATGGTTGGTTGGTTCCGCAGAGCTGGAAAACATCAGAGACATTTTCCGTGATAGCCTGCTTCATTTTTGTGGTCATCGACCGGTTTCGGGTGTTCGCCCATCTTCAGGATGCGTTTTTCAGATAGTGTGACAATACAGACTTGCACAGAGCAAATTTAGTTTACACACTGAGTCAGAGTGTAAATTTGTTGTCACACTGTCTGCAAAAAGGCATCCTGAAAATGGGCGAACGCCCGAAACCGGTCGATGACCACAAAAAGAAAGCAGGCTACCACGGAAAATGTCTCTGATAATAATTTCTTTTCATTTCCTTGATTGATTTCAAACATTTCTTCCATTTCTCTGCTGAGAACTCTACAAAAATCTGAAATAAAAGTCCAATAAAAATATCAAACTGCTTTAAAAAAAAGTAATTAGTCCGTAAACAAAGCCATGGCCAAAAAAATATCACAAATATAAAAGTAACAGCACAAAACAAATCAACCACAAGTGAAGTTAGCAAAGTATAGTCTCTCTACTCTAGTATAGAGGGTAAAATTTCTCCTCTTTTGCTGCCCATGCGAATTAGATTGGTTATTTTCTCCAAAAACGTCTGCAATAATTTGCTTTTAAACAAAGGAATGTTAATTACACAGATAAACATGTGATCACTTTTACATTTTCCTAGAAAAATTAATTTTCGGGAGCTTTTGGGGATTTAATTTAAATTAAAGCTGTCGAGCTTTGTTGTTTGAGAAAGAGGGCGCTCCCACAAATGTCACACTCAGATATAGATATATAAACCCTACTATTCTCCTTTTCGTTTGTAAGTATTGCAATTTAAAGAAACTTTGCTAATTAAATTCGTATTTCTTTAGCGCTTCAGGTTCTCTCTCGAGATGACGAGACGAACACCGCTCGTTCGTTCGTCAACTCTCGGGCAGCTAATTATTGGAGTCACAGATACATATGGAGAAATTTTATATTGCAAGAGGTTAATTGAAATGATAATTCACCACGATGCTAACGTTGTTTTCCTCGCATTGTGGACTGCATGGTGATGACCAAGCCGCCAAGTTGACAAACCCAATTCCTAGAACAATCAGACTAAGTCACTTCAGAGTGAAGCAAGAGGTGCAAATGTGTAACGCTGAATGCCTGAGAGAAGAATATACAAAGAAAGCCGAAGGCAAAAGATGTGGGCTATTCTGCTACAAGCTCACGGCCGAATTCCTGCGGACATGCCGAGGAAGAGTCCTGTGTCTCTGTTTAGGTTGACCAAAATTCACGATTATTTCCAAAACCACCTACACAAAATCGGCGTTGTGGCTTCTCCATTGTGCCTGTTATATAGACAAGAGCAGGAAATGAATGCTTTGCAACTGGATGCTTGGCATGCGTTGCAAGACATAAGAACCTTGCTAAACGGCAGAGCCTATCTGTATTGGACTGCTAGAGCCCGAATGGCCTAGGAATAAGAGAAAGTTATGATGCGAGTGTTTCACATCAGATTTATTTCATTTATCAAATAAATGTTTGATTTGAAAGCTACACTGATAGAATGGTTCTAATATCTACGATAATTTAGTATTGCTTCTATTTCTATTTATAAGCTTTAAAAGCTTATTATCAAAAAATTATTCGAACAATATTTTGTATGGAAGAAAATGTCGTAATAAAAATATTAAATATTAATTTGATTTAATAATTACATTATTACTTCACCGAGAAGGTCTATAAAAATATAAAGTTCCTTTTTTACAAGTTACGGTTTGAGTGTTCTTTTATCATACATCTGTAATCAATCGCAATATTAGATTATCCTCACTCTACATCTACAATTACACGCAGACGAATACTGATATCTAAATCATTGTTCTACTGTGAAACTCCTACACGATCCTCTTTCACCGAAAGTTTAACTTATTTTAAAAAGATGATTTGAAATAATCAAAACACTATTGACAAAATGAAAATGTCAAGTCTAAAAACAAGAAAACACACAACAATAACAATAGCTAATAAATAGTAAAAAAAAAAAAAATATGACTAAGATGTCGTTCATTGACCATTGTAATAGGATCCGAAGGGAGGGATCTAAAGCAGAGAGAGAGAGAGAGACAAACAGAAAAATTGAGAGTCTCACTCGTTACTTAGGCCAGACTAGAGTGAGAGTTCTGTTGAAATACAGCTGGGCTAGCTCTACAGGAGGCAGTTTTAGAACAGTTTATACAGCAGTTACAATGCGTCAGCAACCAACGACTACTTTTCTCTTCCCTCACTCTAAATCTCTCACTACCAATTTCAATATTCATGTAAAGTCCTGGCAGTTTGTGGTTACTTTCTCATTATACAGTGTTCAACATTATTTCCAGTTTATTTATCTTTCAAACCCAGTTCTCTTCTTTCCATACATTATATGACCATTATAAGTGGTTATGTAAAATACTGAGCGAGTATAATCGTGTATAATTTGCTCTGTAATGATCAGAAAATGATTCTAACTATTCCTGGACCTGGACAAAGAAATCGCTAGTATTTGCGGGGTATTGCTCCTCTACTTCTGAACCATAAACACCTTACGATAAAGTTTCGATCCCCCCTCCCCCCAAACGTTTCGCGGTATTTTTCCTTCAGGTGAACAATGCATTTCTCATAAATGTGCATCTTCTCTTCGTCGATTTTCACTCTCTGGTTGGGATCGCTTGTATAGAATCCGGATGGTTGGGTCGATCATCAAAGCATTTTTGTTCTCTTTAAATGCGACCATGTCGGCAAACCTGCAACTGAAGTTCATCGAAGCAGGTGTATCCTCTTTCATTGAGAAGCTCGGCAATTCTGTTTTTCCCTTCATTGTCGCTGATAATGGTTTGAAAATTAAAGAAACGGAGGACACATTGAGTTGAATGCAAAACTTTATACATATATATAAAGGAGTGTTGAACGGATCGATGGGAGACGAGCTTCAACTTTATTGTTTGTTGTACAACTTGAATTCTGGTTCGTTATATAAAACTAAATGTAAACCCCAACCCCAATCTAAGTATTCTTCTTTTTGTCTTGGGCAATCTATGAGGCGAGGAAAAGGACGCTACTCCGCTTAGAGCTAGGACAATTATAAAAATTTGGTGTGAAACACTCACACACTTTTTTTTATTTCTATTTTATATAATTATTATATAAAATAAATAAAATAAAGTTTCTTTAAATTTCAAATTACTCATTTGTCGTAACATAAATAATGGAGGTGTTGGAAGGACAATTACTTACACAGTCGAATAACAGTCCTCCTAGATTACACTATAGTCTAGAAGAGAGCGCCAATAACATTGTAGAATCCCCATGTAATTGGAAATTTAACGCCACAAATTCCGCAGAATTTATCTAAAATCAATTTGTTTCAAAAAAGAAGAAGGTTAGTTAGTAATACAAATGATTGGTTTATTATCTGTGCAGTTAGTATTGCAAGTTTAAAGAGAATCTCCATTTTGCCCAGAGCCACTTCAGTTTAATATTATTCGGAAAATTGTTTAATGCTCTTTCTTGCGTTGCTATCCCGTAATAATCTCCATTCCTTTAGTGCGGCAATCTTCTAGCCAAAACTTGTTTCCTTAATTTCTTCTTCATTTCTTATTAATCCACCACTCCCTGAAAGCAGGCGTCTGGAGAGAGGATGGTTTCATGAACAACTCCTAGGACGACACACTTACTTTTTCTCCCATCCAATTTCCTGCCTTGAATTTTTCAATTATACAACATATATTTCTGTTTATAAATATAATGGATGTGAGAAGGAGAGAGAATGAGAGAGAATGAATTTAAGAATGATGAAGAAGAAATGAATTAGACGATATGCTGAACACTGTTTAATGTGAAGAACACACTACCTGCAAGTATTTCACCAGTTAAATAGAAGTTAGGTAGCGAGAGAATAATAAAGAGACAGACTGGCTGAGTAACAAGAAGGTAGTAAGTAGATAGGTTGCTGACTGGATTTACTGTAAGCGTGTCGTAACAAAAACGTCCCGACCTGTTCTACTGTCGCTATCAGTGGCGGCTACTGTTTTTTTTTTCCAGGGTTCTGTACCGCGACCATTCTTGATCTATTGTACCCCCCTGGTGCCTAAGATGAGCTAGCTCATCTATAGCACCCTCTCCAGGTTTAACTCCCTGAGAAATCTCAGGATCCTGGAAGGTTCTAGGGTAGGTATTTCTTCCTCCCCTATCTGGTAACAGCCCAGACTACTAACTCTTCTTTGAATGACGGCATCACAGTCCGTGAGGAGATGTATCGGAGTTTCCTCCGCCTCTCCATAGAATCTGCATATGCCGTCACCTACTAGGCCAAGCTTTCTCAGGTGCCCCCTGAGTCTGCAATGCCCCGTAAGGAATCCCGTAAGAATACGGATCCTATTCTTACTCAGACTGATGAAGGCTTTCGACCTTTCCTGGTTATAACCGCCCAGACAGACCTTGGCCTGCCTCAGTCCCGGAATGGTGTTCCAGAGACGAGCTCTTTTAGCCACCTCCTCCTTCTTGTTTCTTCTAGAAATACTTGGTCACTGACTCCACAAAAGAGCTCTGGCCCAATAAGTGGAGATACAGCGCCTTCCTTTGCCAGGGCGTCAGCTGCCTCATTACCTTCCACGCCGACATGTCCCGGCACCCAATGCAGGGTAACTTTATTGCTCCTGCCTAGTTCATTAAGTTTGCCTAGGCAATCCCATACCATTTTAGAACTGAGTACGTAAGAGCTCAGTGCTTTAATGGCCGTCTGACTGTCGGATAGGATAACAATCTCCTGATTCCGATATCCCCGATCAAGGTTCAACTGAGCGCACCTTCCAATAGCGTAGATTTCCGCCTGGAAGATGCTAGGAAACTTGCCCATGGGTTCTGAGTGTTTGATTCTAGGCCCAAACACCCCTGCCCCGGTTCGGCTACTGGTATTCGCGACTGAACCCCCCAGCTATTTGAAAAAAATAAAAAGTAACAAATTATCATATGTTTATTACTTTCTCTTATTCTTATTTCATATTTCAATTTCAAAAAATATTTTCATTTTTCTTTATATTAGTTTCAAACCTTAGTCACAGTAAAAATAGTATATATTGCCTGATATCAATTTTTTTTAATCAAATCCATGTAAAATAATGAATGATGTGAAAAAAAAAAATATACATAAAAGAATAGGAACGTATATCAGTATAGGAGCTCACTCTAATGTATTGTTTAATGTATTGTGCATTTTTTCGATTGTAGGTATAATGCATGCACATATCAGGAGATGTGTAAAATGTAGAAAGTTGGAGGTTCACAGTTCGGCATCGCGCTGGAGAATTTGGTATATATATATATATAGTCTATATAAAATATTTCTTTGTGTTAGTATAGAAAAGTGTATATTCCTTATTACTTTTTAAAATAAGAGTGGGGGTTACAAGCGCCTTGAACATTACTTACGATCTTACGAACGAACTTACTGGAGTTGAAAAAGTTGTTTTTAGCAAATGTATAGTGTTGGTGTGTGTGTGTGTGTGTGTGTATATGTATGTATGCATGTGAAGAGCATAGCTCAAAAACGAAAAACCGTAGAAAGTTGAAACTTGATATTCCGTTTAGGTATCACCATGGAATCTGACCCTAAGTTATCTGTCAAAATTCTTCAACCGGAAGTACCACTTAACTAGTTTTTTTTTTATACTTTTTTGCCGTATTCTCAAAAACGGCTCCGACAATTTTCTTCAAACTTGGTATATCAACTACATATACAAAGAGCTACAACTTTTATTTGAAACATTTCTCTAGGAAAATTCATTTAAGGACAGTCATGGGCAACGGGGTGAGGTTAGGTTTTCAGCTAAAGTGCTATTTCAGTTTATTAGACAATTCTGCATTTAAACATTAATTATAATTAAATATGTTGTTGAAATTCCGAGTTTGAAAAATCGGATAACCGGAAGTGCGTTTACTTTACCACTTTACTAAATGATTTTTTCACTTTTTCGAGATTTTCTCAAAAATGGCTCCGGCGATTTTCTTGAAACTTCTTATATAAACTAAACATACAAAGATGTATAACTTTTATTTATAACATTTGTCTGGTAAAATTCATTTAAGGGCACTTTTAGGGAAGGGATAGGGTTATATTTTTCTCTAAAGTGCTCTCATAGTTGATTATACAATTCTATCATCCAAAAAAAATTAATTAGATGGGCAAAATTAAATAGATGGGCACAATTCTGAGTTTCAAGAAAATAGTAAACCGGAAGTGCGCTTTTACTGAACAGCTTTTTCAGTTTTCGACGATTCCATTAAATTTGGTACACTAACTATAATATAATTTTGAGAACTTGTGTGAGTGCTTCACCACAGATTTTTTGTGATGTGATGTTGCCTGTGCCAATGTGTGGATTTTTATATATTATTTTTATATTTATAAAAATTTGATGTTGGTATTGGTACAAGATATATGATCCAGCAAAGAATCAATGCTAACTCACTGACATTTTCTTTGAACCGGAACACTTTATTTAGATAATAAAAATTTCCGTTAAGTTAACCACTTAATTTTCGAACTCAAACGTACAACTCTTTTTCGCAGTTTTTCTCTGGGTGCACAGTGACAGATTTATTGTTAATTTAACATATTTAATTGTAGGGGAGGGAGGCAAATTTTTACCTGCTTAATACTGCTCCTGGCTTACTTCATGATTTCTATCTAGCCAAGCTACTAATAATGATAGGTAATGTAAGTATTTAAAAAAAAAATGTTGAACCCCCATTTATCCAAGTCAGGAGCCTCCACTGGTGGGATAAATGAATCGAATTCTCCCTTCCTAGTCTAGCCTAGATAGGGAGTAACTAACCTTTGATTCATGTAATGTCTGCTTCTTTGCTCTTCGGATCCTGTAAATCTTTATTGATTCAGATCCCATTACATATACATCAATAAAAAAAATATCAAAATTTGTACTTAGCATTGAATTTATTAAAAACGAATCTAAATATCCGAAAATACCTAGTTTTTCATTCATTATTTGAAAATTATAGCAGTAATTTGATCACTTTTCCTATCAAGGAAACTTTTATTGATATTGTCTGAACTGTTTCTATCATAGAGGTTGTAAAACGGGCTGCTTCACCCAAGACAGACAAGCATTAAATGGCTAGAAAGATATTCTTCTCTTTATTTTGTATGATGTTTTCTTTTACTTTATGATGATTTTAAAATTCATCATCTATCTGAAATGTGATAAAGTTATGATTAAAGGTTGACTTATTTTCTATTTTGTCGAAATATGTATCTGAAATTTCATTAAAGAATGAAGAATGTTTCTGAATGTCCGCTGAAAATTTTCCGAAATAGAAATAAAACTAGAGACAAACAAAAATATCAAGGAAGAAGAAACTCATATCTCCTCATAAATAGAATATTGAAAACTGTTTTACTGTATTAAAAAAAAAAAAAACTGCATTTCTTAACTTCCAAATGATAATATGTATATATAAGCATATTATAGCGGCAATACTTTGCACTCTATAAAGATGCCAAAACAACAGTTAATTTAGGGCAACTGATTTCGTTAAATTTCATGGCCCTGAAGCAAGGTTGCATCCTCTTTCCTATATTCATTATCTTCTGTAAAAAAAGAAGCTCTTCAAACCTGGAAACATTCCTGGAAAAAACATATGGATGTCAAATATGGATGCGTTGACTTGCAGACAACGCATTATCTGGTTTCTGCAGGACCGAGGAGGAAATCCCGGTACACATCCTTTGTAAGTGTGCCGGACTGGCAAGAACAAGGTTTCTTCAACTGGGGACTAGTACTCCCGAAGCTACGAGCTTCATGACGGAGCCACTTTCAGCTTTGCTAGGCCTGATTAAGAGGGCGATGCTGAAGGATGTGGTATAAACCTAGGGGATCCACAATAGACCTCTTAATGTAGATCGCAGTGGAATGAGAGCGTTTCACACCAGATTTTTACTTTCTCTTACTCCTTTGGTTTCGAAACTTCAAAGGAATTTTCCCATTCCTAACATGGTGTGTTTCTCTTCCTATGGCTTCTTCAGTTTGGTTCCAGAGTATTTGTAAATTTCTTCATGCAAAGGGCCCGTTAAGAAAGTTGAGTTCATTACAGACAATTTTCATCTTACAAAAAATTGAAGATAAAATGTACAATTTAATTTTTTTGTGATTCCTAATCGTAAACTAGATGCTGCCAAATTTATGGTCCATTTTTAATGCTTACATACGTGCTTACAAAGACTTCTCTGCTTGTTAATTTAGGCCATTCCGGTGCAATTGAGTAAAAAAAATGTAGGTATCTTTTTAACTTTTATTGCAACAAATATTTTTAGTAAAACTGAGTAACTTTCCAAAAAAATATAAAAAAAATCAACATCTTTTTCGGACATTATAACGAATAGATCACCTTCGGACATATAAGCACAGAACTTTTGTTCCCTTCCTTTTAATCCAAGAAATCCAAATCTGAAGTGTAAAATATGAGCCTAGTTTATTTCAAAGACCCCTCAGTGGACCTTTTACGTCCATCTAACCCCTTTTAAACTTTCATTCATCCCTGGGGATTCGATACTGATCCTTATAGTTGAGCCCTAGGTTAAGCTTTTATCAACTTTTAATTGCAATTAGATTAGTTTGACTTTTAGGTTCTATGCGTAATTTTAAACTTCTGACATAGTGATAAATTATTCGAGGTTAAGTTTCTGAAAAATAACAATTCTATAACAACTTAGTGCCTCTTTATGAATGTATAGGCTATCAATAAAACTTTGCTGTCTGAGAAAGATATCGTAAATTTTCCTTCAATAATTTATACCATCATTAGTTACAGATTTATATAATCACACAAAAAAGTATGTTTTATGGAAATAATCTTATCTTGTCAAAAAGATCCTTGATATTTCTTGAAAAAGTTAACTTAAGCCGTTGCCATATTAGCGCATGGAGGACCAATTTATCAAGAAGATAATATTGTTGGGGGCGTGCAGTCAACAATCCTACAGATTCTAATACTCCTTTAGTACCGCCCTCGCAAAGTCCGCTACTATAACTACTAACATTGTTAGCTATTAGATCCATATGGTTGGGAATCAAATCCTACCTCCTAATACTTACGTTTTATACTGAATTTGATTTTAATTATCTTGTTAATAAGATACTAATATAAACAAAATTTTTTTCATAATTTTTCTTAATCCTTTGTGTCATGAAATAGTAGGAAAGCTGAATTATTGGTACAATTCAACGGTCAAAGCTGTCTACAATTTAATCTAAATTCCTAAAGATATTGTTATTTTAAAATCGTAATTTTTTTTTTTACGTTCTCTTACTTCAAGTTGGCCCGCAAAGGGTATCTGTTGCATGCAGTTACTTGGGGAGTAGCGACCCCACGGGTTATCACGGCAGAGTACTCCATTACTTCGTCAGAACAGTTCACAATACACTTAAAATATATGCACTTTACTCTTTACAGTTGTAGTGGAAGAAAGAAATGAGAAAGAAAATTAGAATTTTGAAAATAGTTTAGTGAAATAATTTTGTGAATTTTAGCTAGTTCAAATAGTTATTTTAGTGAAGGGGATAGAGCCAGGTACTCTAATTTAGGTCAATGCTACTGAAGAGACAAATGGACAAGAAACGTTTGGATAAGGCAATACACTCCCTCCAGACATACCAGCATTATTTGGGAAGATTTGAACTAACAAGAGAAGGCATTCTTTCAGAACAGTCTGTATTAGACACTTAACCAGAACACTTGTCCTTTGCTCTCTTAGCACTCTCAGCGCCAGTCATAAGTTAAAACATAAGAGTCTAGTTTCAGTATATCAATAAGCATAATAATTGTGATATTGTAAAGTATTTAAATTCACTTAGAGAATAATATAATTATTTCAAAAACAGTGGTGATCTTTTACTTATTTCTAATACTTCTCTCTCTTCCTCAAACATACACACAAGCCCTTTACTAAACCGCTCACGCCACAAGCTACTACAATACAAACCACTACTACCACTACACCTACAACACATCACACCAATTACATTTCACAGACAAGGTCAATTACAGTACACTAGGTCTCTGTCCCTAGTTAATTGGCGTTGCGCCAAGGGAGAAGGAAGGGATTCGCTCAGTGGTACCGTGCGGGACTAGCAACGCGGGGATCCCGGGTTCGAATCCATGCCCTTAGATTTTCTCTTCCTAGGAGCCTCTATAACTCACTGTCTGGTGATGGCCACTGCTTGGAGGCCGGCAGTGCATTGAGAAGGCTCGGGGGGGGCACAATAGATCTTTTAGGTCGCAATGCAATAATCCCCTGCAGCAATTTACATCTATTCTAAGTAAGAGAAATATTTACGATCTTGTCAAATTTTCGAAATTGAGTTTTCACCAGAAATACATGTTTTGAAGTCCCCTGAGTTTGAAAAAAAATATGATGTGAAAAACTCACGCGAGTTTCTCTTACTTAGAATAAAAATTGAGGGCAATTTATTAAAGAAATTTTCTTTTAAATTGCAACGTATCAATGTTTACTTGTTGTTGCCATAAACATGATGGTAGGGATTTTAATTGTTTAACTGAACGGCTTTATGTAGAGCGCTCTGTGTCAAAACTATGAAAGCTTGTGCAAATTTAATTTTAAACTTACTGACGACAACTCCCCCCTGATATCAATATTCCCTCTTATCAGGAATAAGATAAAGTAAAAATGTTTATTATTTTGATTTACGCTCTAAAAAAAAGTCTGAAGTGGAACACTCACCACTTTCTCTTATTGTATTTATTTTATTTAATTTTTTTAATTTAAGGCGCGACAACATCTAAGCCTAAGGTGCCGGGAGCCGTCTCAGTGCACTGCCGCCCTCCGGACAGAGTTCTCTCGTTATAGATAACACTGTCCATCAGAGGATAGTGAGCTATAGAGGCTCCTAGGAAGAGAAAATCTAAGGGCACAGCGCAGCTGGACTCGAACTGGGAGATCACTCCGCATGGGAGACCAGAGCGCTAAACACTGAGCTAATCCCTTCCCTACTGCACTTATTATAATTCAAATTGATAAATTTGAACACCGAAACCGGTCGATGACCACTAAATGAAGCAGGCTACCACGGAAAATGTCTCTGATGCTCTGAAAAAAATATTTATTCGGCCATAGTGGAAAGCATACTGCTTTAAGGAACTGAGATATGGGCGTTGACCGCCGATTTAAGGAAGAAATTACTTTCCACGGAAATGCATTATTGGAGAAGAGCTGTCAGAGTATCTCGAAGAGAAAGAAGACCTAACCGAGAAATCAGAGAAAAGATGGAAGTAAAGAACAGTGTACTTCAGAGAATAGAGAAGAAACGGTTAGAGTGGTACGGCCATTTGGGAAGATTGGGAGAGGACAGACTACCGACCCGTGATTGGAACGTGGAAGGAAGAAAGAGAAGAGGAAGGGCGAGACGAACATGGTTGGATGAAGTGGTGGGAAGTTTGTATTGGAATGGTTTGAGGGAGGAAGAAACTCAGGATAGAGAACTGTGGAGAGCACATCTAAAAGAAGTTTTTGGATGAGGAGAACCTCAGTATTGAGGAAATCCTAAAAAAAAAAAAAATTTTAATAAAATTGGTGGGGATTATCTTGTTTATCTGAATTGGGCAGTTGTGAGATGTATGAGCAACATCTTCTCTCTCAATATCTTAGCAAATTTTCTAATTACACTTTATTTCTATAATTTTCAATATTTCTAAGATATGTAGCATACACACACACACAGACACACACTCTATAAAATTAGACCAATTTCTTTTTTTTAAATTGTTATTTGAATTGTTACACCAGTTCTACGTGTGCTATAAGTAACACTGGCAAACTCACACTGATGCTGCCACACCTCACATACTAAACGAGTGGAGAAACTATCCAGCGGTAATACTCCCTAATTAATTATTCAAATTAACTGCTCCCTTCTTCTGCGGAGTGGAGATCGCAAGGCCACTGCGCCTTAAACGTCTGGGAGGATTGTTTGGAATGCAACGGGATGATAAATTCCGGATAAAAGGATTAGAGTGGGATTGAAAAGTCTGATGGAATTTGTTATATCCGGTTTGGGCAACATTATTTACGAAAGGAATTTCTAAGTCCATATGAATGGTTAGATTTATTATTTATTTCGATAGTGCGAAGGATTTCGGATTGGAGAGATTGAATTCTTTGGAGGTTTAAATGTTTTGTTGAACCCAATAGCTTGATACTGTATGTCCAGGTAGGTTTTAATATAATGTGTATATAAGTCGTTTACTGTTTAGTGAGAGTTTTGATCTATTGTCGAGGAGTCTTTTGAGTAGGCGATAACGTCTATTAGGTTCAAGTCTTTTAACTCAGGTTTGTGGGTTCCATGTCAATCTTTTATCTATATAAATCCCAAGGTAGCAAACGACATTCGTATTAAATTGTGTAATAGACCGGAGGGAGAGTGAAGCGGCGGACTGTAAAAGTGATGTTTTGAGATTTAGTTTAGTTTAGTTTTATTTTCCATCTTTTGAACCATTCCCTTTAACGAAGTAAGATGAGTTTAGAGCCTTCTGTGTGCGGTTATTGGATTTTGATGAGGAGATAGAATAGCTGTGTGATCTGCGTAGGTTAGAAGTACTGTTTCTGGATGGGTTGGGTATATCTGATATATATGTTGCGTATAGAACGGGGCCTAGAATACTGCCTTGCGGTACGCCTGCTTCGGCTTTAGGAATAGGAGAATATGGATTAACCAATCTGTACTCGAAAATAGTGGTCAGACAAATAGGATTTTAGAATTAGGTAGCAGGTGATTGTTAGAATGCCCTTGAGTTTCCAGAGCAATCCCCGAAGCCAGGCTTGCTTCTCGCCCGGGCAATACTTCTTTTTCTCAAGGAAAGATGCGATGATGTCCACGTCGCGATGG
>JAAEAF010005874.1:0-55434 GCA_011037195.1 Triatoma infestans
GTGAACCCCCACCACTCATCCACTCTAGCGAGTGAACCCCCATCACTCATAAACAGCCTCGCGCACAGAGAGAGGAGAGGGTTCGGCGAGTGTATATATATACGAGAGACAGAGTCAAAAGGATATAAGATTCGGTTCACAGTCTACACTTCAATTGTACATATCGTTTAGCCACGTCAGTCTGTCTGTTCAGTTCTTGTAGTGTAAAGTATAGAGTCCTTGGTAGTCAGTCATATACATATATATCAATTATATATCTTATACCGATATTGAGGTGTTATTTATCCATCAACATCTACAACCAACATCTCCTCCTACAACCATTACATAAGTGATGAAGGACACCTCCTGGTTTTCCGTAGGTGGGTTGTATTGAAACCTCGCTGGTTCCAAGCTTTTTAAGTTGACGGTGAATTCCGCTCTTTTTATTATTGGGTCTGGTTCCATGGGTTTTAGTAGTTTAGGATGTCCAGACGATCTTGATTCGTGGGCAAGTTGTCTGCCTTTATAAAGTATTTGACTGTCTCCTGTTTTTATTAAATATATGCCTGTGTATGTTCTGGTTTCTGTTGCTTCCTTTTCCTTTATCTGCAGGGTTTCTTCTTTGGGGAATACAGCCAGGTATTGATTGGCTTCCGCTAACCATTGCATCTGGTTGGTTTCTATATTTAATTTAGTGTACTCGCATGTTGAGGTGGTTTCTGTTGTTAGGATTTCCTTCTCGCAACTTAGTTGTTGGTGTGTTATGTCGTTGATGTTGCATAGGTAGTCTTGATTTACAATTTTCTTCCCTAACTGTTGTAAACCTTGCACCTCTGTGTAATTTGAAACTAATAAGTATTTGGAATTTGGTAAAATAGTTACAAATTCATTGTTTAAATTAGCTGGTATGGGGTACAAATAATATAGGTTATGTTTTCTTAGCTGTACTATTGGTATTTCTAGTATATAAATTATCTCATTATTTTTATTAACTTTACAATTTACATTTATCATTTTTTCTACATCGTACATGTTTTCAGGTGTTATTTTTATAGGCAATTGGTCTTGATAATGATTTGTGATTTTTAATAATTCTAAGTACAATTCATGTGTTGATATTATACTAGGATGAATTGTTTTTAATCGGCAAAATATCAAAGAATTTTCTATCTCTTTTATTGTGCTGAGTAGCACAGTATATATTATTCTTATTTGTTCTAACACATTTACTAGATGACTAATTTCTTGGAACTCTGTGAGTTCTTCTCTAAGCAATAGTATTTTATCTTTCAATTCATTATTATTTTGTTCTATTAACTGAATCGTATTGTTAAATTTATAGATTACATTATTGCTGATCGAGTACTGTCGCCTAAGTTGTGTTTGCAAGTCTTCTTGCTTGTTTTTTATTTCATTAATTAATTTATTATAGTTTTCACCATCATTGGCATCTAAGTTGCCGGTGATACTTTTTAATATGGTTCCTAAACCATTTATAATACCTCTTTTATTCCTACTAGTGTAGTTTTTAACATTAACCATTTCTAGTTTATTATTTATTAATTCTCTAGTATAGTTTATGAATTTACAATAATTACTGATTGATTTTATTTTATTTACATTATCTCCTATTATATCTTCTAGTTTGTGACTGTTTAATTTACTTTCTTTTATTTCACCTAATATGTTATTATAGTGATTGTCCGTTTCCTGTATTTGTTCCAATAATGGATTCAGTTGGTAGTAGTGTATTAAGGTGTGTGTAGTAGTTTGGAGTCTAGCTGTACCCATGTTTATCGGTAGTATGCCAGGATTATTGTTATGTTTTTTATTTCGAATCCTTGAGTCAGGATCGTGAGTAACCTGGAACAGTTTCGTCAGGATTATTTTGTTTTAGTTTTCTAGGGCGTTTTATATTTGACATGTGTATTTTGTTCTGTGTGTTATAATGTCTGGGTATTATGGTTGCCGTTTTTAATTTACTGTTTATCGTTTCAATAGTTTCTTTTTGGAATTTATCTTTAGTTTTGCTCATTTTTTGTTTATTTTTAACATAGACTTCTTTTGGGATCTCGGGGGGTTCTTCCCGGTTTTTATTTCTTTTTTCTATGGCTTTATTCTTTGTGGCTTCGCTTTTGTTCCTAATTTGTTCGTATAATATTTTTGTTTTTTGTTTGTGGTTGTTAACGTAATTGTTTATAAGTTGTCTTTCCAAATTCATCTCGAAAATTGGGTTTGTTTGTATGTGTCCACGTATTGTTTCAAAGGGGGTTAATTTTGTGACTGTGTGTATACTGTTGTTATAGGCAAGGACGGCGTAGTTTACTTTGGTTTCTAAATTGTCTTTGTCGAATTCCTTTCTGTCTTTTAATATTCGTATGTGTTCAATTAATGTGGAGTGGAATCTTTCAGCGATCCCATTGGATTCTGGGTGTTGTGAACTGATTAGATGTAGATTTATTTTATGTAATTCTAATAGCTCTTTAATTACTGCATTGTTAAATTCTAGTCCGTTGTCAGAAATGATTTGTTCGGGTAGTCCATAATGTGCAAAATATTTGATTAGTTTGTCTGCTACTTCTATTCCTTGTCCTGATTTGAGTTTGTATACCTGAGCGAATTTTGAAAATGAATCGATTATTGTAAGAAATTTGTTTCCGTCCAACGTTAAACTGTCCATATGCAATGTTTCGAATGGTGTCGTTGGGGTAGGTGTATGGTTAAATTTTGGTTTGATTGGAATCCTATCGTATTTTGTCCTTAAGCAGATGTCGCATTTATTTATGTAGTTCTGTATGGTTTCTCTCATGTTTGGCCAGTAGTACGTTCTTCTGATTCTATTGTACGTTTCTTCTATGCCTCTATGATTAGTCTTTCCTGTATGGTAGTTCTCTATAGTTTCTTTAATTTCGTCTTCGTCTTCTATGTCTATTAATTTTTGTGTAAATTTTACGAACATAACGTCCGAGTTTTTAAAGTGGTTCATTACTGTAGCTGTAAATGGAATGTAAAAATCATTCTCGAAATAAAGTCCGTATTTTGTTTTTGGTTGGATATATTCTTTTATGAATTCTACTATGTCCGTCTCTAAATTGTTCTCTGAAATTTCCGTGAGTATTCGGGTCTTTGTGTTGAATAGTTTCCTTATCTTAGGTTCCCTTGGTTCGTATTTTACTAATGATAATATTATTTGTGTGTTGCTGAAATTTACGGGTCCGTCAATTATTGGAATTGTCGGTGTCGTGTTTCCTTGAAAATTCGAGTGTATTGTTATGTTGCTATCTTCATCTTGTTCTAAAATTTGTATTTCGTTATCTTCTCTGTCCGTTATGTCTTGATTTACTATTAACGATTCGTTGTCACTGTCGTCTGGATCTACTAGTTGTGTTTCTTCTTCGCTTGACTCTCCATCTATTGTTGGTTTGTTTTGGCAGTATTTTGTTATTAAATCTTCTATGAATTTATCCGCGTCTTCATCTGGTAACGTTCTTGTTTTTTCTATGAGCTCTTCTATTATGTCCCCTGTGGTTTTGTCCGTCTTTGTTTCTTTCATGTTTATTTCTATCCTGGACAAAGCGTCTGCTACTTTATTGTCTTTTCCTTTTTTGTACATGATTTCATAGTCGTATTCTTCTAGTTTCAGTCGCCATCTCATTAATTTAGAATTTGGTTCCTTCAATGAAAAGAGCCATTGTAAAGGTTTATGGTCCGTGTAAATCTTGAATTTTCGTCCATAAAGGTACGGTCTAAAGTATTTTGTGCTCCATATTATTGCGAGTAATTCTCTTTCTATTGTAGATAGGTTAGTCTCGGAGTCATTTAATGTTCTACTAGCGTAAGCTATTGGTAAGTCTTTGTTAGCTGTTCTTTGGCTGAGTACCGCGCCTATTGCTACGTTACTTGCGTCTGTGGTCAATGTAAATTCTTTGGAAAAATCAGGGTATTGTAAAATGGGTTCATTAGTCAGTAAGGTTTTACATAGATAAAAACAATCTTTGTAGTCTTGGTCTTCTGGTTTTATGGTCATGCCTTTTTTCAATCTTTTCGTTAATGGTTTCGTTAGTAAAGCAAAGTTTTTTATAAATTTTCTATAGTATCCAAGTAGTCCGAGGAATGCTTTTAGTTGTTTAGTCGTTTTTGGAATGGGAAAGTTTTCTATAGCGGCAATTTTGTTAGGGTCTGGTCGAACACCTGTCGGGGTTATGATATGTCCTAAATACCCTATTTCGCGTTTACAGAATTCTGTCTTGTCTATTTGTACCTTTAAGTTTGCCTCTCTGAGTCGGTCGAATACATTTCGTATATCTTTTACATGTTCTGGTAGACTGGTACTAAATACTATTATGTCGTCTAAATAGACTCTACAATTCGGTACTCCCTGTAATACGGAGTTCATTATTCTTTGGAAAGTGCGGGGGCTATTACGTAGTCCAAATGGCATTCTTAAAAATTCGTAGTGTCCTTGTTCTGTGCTAAAAGCTGTCTTTGGTATACTGTCCCGTTCTATCTCGACTTGATGAAAGCCGGATGCTAAGTCGATTAAGGTAAAGTAATGGCATCTTCCTAATTTGTCTAACAGTTCGGTTATATTTGGTATTGGGTATGGGTCGTCTATGGTTTTTTCGTTCAGTTTCCTGTAGTCAATTACTATGCGCCATTTTCTTTCTCCAGACGCGTCCATCTTTTTGGGTACTATCCAGACTGGTGAGTTCCATGGTGAATATGAGTGTCTGATAATTTTTTGTTTTAACATGTCGTCAATTTGTTTATTAATTTCTTCTTTATGTATTTCTGGATATCTGTATGTCTTTGTATATATTGGTATTTCGTCAGTAGTTCTTATAGCATGTTTTATTTTATTGGTAAATGTTAAGTCTTCCCCTTTTGTATAAAATATATCTCTGTACTCATTGGTTAATTTTTCAATGGCTTGTTTTTCCTCTTTGTTCAAGTGGTCAGTCCGTATTCGACTCATGTCTATTCTTTCTTCTAAGTTTTTTATATTCTCCCTAGTGGGGTTTTTATTTATTATAAAATTATTTAAATTTATTACTTCAACTGGTTGTCTAATATTAATTTCTAATTCATTATGGGTTTCATTGCTAATATTGCAATATGCCATATTTTCTTTTACTTTGACGATACCTTCATGGATGGTCGCTTCTCCAATATGCATTTGGGGAATGACAGCTTCTCCATTTTTTAGGTTTCTAATTTTTAAATTTATTATTTTGCTTTCTAAGGGTTTCAATTTAAACCCGTTTATTGTATTACAATTTATTTGTATATTCGTGTTTTCATTTCCGCTTTTATTTAAATTTTTATGATTTCTTTCTACGACGTTTTCATTTGCGTTTTTATTTAATTCTTTATTTAATTTTCTATTTAATTCTTCGTTTATATTTTTATTTATATTGAGTTCCCTTTCTACTTCCCCAGGTTTTTTATAGTACCTTATAATTAATTCTTTACCTTGGGAAAAGCATATGTCTTTCTCGAAGTCTAATTTTATTTTTAATTGCTTTATTATATCTAACCCTAATAGTATATCGAATCCATCGTGGAAATCGAACAAGTATAATTGTAATTCGGTGTCATTTGAGTTGGTTAAGTTTGGCAATTTTACTTTCGTACTGTGTTTTTCTCGTGAGGTCCCGTGTGCTGTTGTTACTTCGAAAGGTGTCTCTAGTAATCTAGTTCTGTAATGATTTGTGGCTATGTGTTTTCTTATAAATGATTTCGTACTGCCCGTGTCTATAAGCATTTTATGTCCGGAATTGGGTTCAGTTATGTAAGGTAGGTCGTTATTGTCGTTTTCTAGGTTCATTATATAGTATTGTCTTCCGGCGGGCTTCCTTCTAAAAAAGAATTCCGCTGTGTTTGTGATTCATTGTTTTGTGCGTCGTTTTGGTTATATGTGGGGTAGTTTCTTCTGGATGTATTCCTTGTGGATATACTCATTGGTGTTGGTAATGGTTGTGGTGTATTCTGGTTTTGTGGAAAGGTGTTTCTTGGTGGTTGTTGGAGTTGGTTAGTTAAATTTGCTCTCTCTGTGTTCGGGAAAAATTTGTTGTGTGGATTGAATCTTGGTTTGTAATGTTGAGGTTGATAGTGTGGGGGTTGATAGTGTTGTGGTTGGTAATTTTTGTGGTGTTTTGTAGTTACTTGATTTAGTGGTCTTGTGGGTTTTTGTAGAAACTGCGTTGTGATTTTGTACTGGAAGTCATTAGTTAGCATGCACAATGCGGTGTTTAAGTCTTGCGGGTTTTTAGCTTTTAGGATAGATCCTATTGGCTCATGTAGTCCGCGTAATAAAGTACGGAGGGCGAGTCCTCTAGCGTATTCACTTAGGATTCTTGCCTCTGCGGCAGGCTTCTTATTTTTAAAGTAACTTAGCATTACGTTTATAATCGATTGTATTTTTTGGTAAAATTCTAATGGGGTGTCTGATCCCTGTTTAATGTTAACTAATTCCGCATTCAACGTATATCCGTCTCGTTTGTCTGAGTAGGTGTTAATTAGTACTTGTTTTAATTGGTCGAACGTAGAGTATTCCGAGTTGTGTACTATAAGGGCGGCTGGGCCTTTTATTTTCGCAAGTATAGATGACATTATATACTCATTTTGGAAATCATTAGGATCCACGCTCCCGAATCTGACTACTAGTTTTTTTGTTATTTCTAGGAATCTTGCCAATAGTTCCGGTTCCCCATGGAATTCCGGTACCATGTCTAAGTATTCCTTTTTCAGTTCTGGTCTAGCCATTTTGTAGTTTAGTTATTTAACTGATACTCTAGGAGATAGCAATATTGTTTTTATGTTTATTTGAGTTAGAGTTTTTGTAGTAATGGTTAATATTAATTTCTACTTACAGTATAAGGATGGTTCTCATTCTATTCTTGAAGTCTACGCTTAGAATGATGTCCGTTATTGACTGCGCCAGTTATATATCTTTTTGGTTTGTAACACTTTTTAAAAAGATATATTTTTGTTTAATTAAAATTACAATTTGTGTTAAAGATTACAATTGGTTTATTTGATTATTATTAAATAACAAAGTAAGTAGATATAAATTAATATGAATACAAAAAGTTATATTTAGTGTTAAGAATTATATTTAATTATTATAATTAACTTGAAGAAATTATTATCTTATTCAATTTGTTATGGATTATTATTATATTTAAATGTTAGATTATTATTATGTTCAATTATTATGATATTCAAATATCTAGTTAATATTATATTCAAAGGTGCCAAAAATAAAGGTTTACCCTAGTTATATGCTCTAACAGGATTTAACACTTTGACTGTAGCACTCACTGAACTGGTAGATGTAAAAGGTGAACTAAACCGGGCGAAAGAAAAGAAGGAACTGCTCCTGTCTGGCGGTAGCCTCCTTATATATTGTTTGATTATGCTGATGGTTGCGTTTCTTTGTTTCATGATGAATAATGGGTTATTGCTCATATAACTTATATATTTATATATATATATCAAAATTCTATGTAATAATGATTTAAAGGAGAACTAACTAGAGCTATTACTATGAATATTAAGCTACAGGAAATGAAATGTAGAGTCGGTAAGATGTACTAACTAAGTGTACAGCTACTGATGCACAGAGATTTTGGGAAGGGAGAAAAGCCTTATAACTACTGTGTGGCTCAGACAGATGTACACACTGGTGGCCGACAGCCCCGCAGCGTTCTAATGGGAGATAAGTAGACAGGAGAGGTACTTACACACCGCAATCGACAGCCAAGTCCATAACATCTCCGTCCAGCACTCAATCACACACTGACTCCTCTCTCTTTCACGCTTATCTCTCTCCTGGCCACCCACCCCACCGACCGCCACCGAGACTTCCCTGCACAACAGTCCGTTCCCCGCCACACTAATTTATGATTTCTAAAAAATTCGTCATATAATTAATATTTTCATAATTATTTTTACTAAACACAAGATAAGCAGCCAAATGTTTTATAACATTAACAAACCTTTAAGGGAGATTTTATTCCATTTATTAAATATCTTTGTATTTTACTATTTACTTTACATTCTAACATGATGTGCTCAGGAATTTCACTCTGCCGCACAGCAAGCAAGCATTTTTAGGGCAACCTTTTGTAACACTTCGCAGACTCCGTATGCCTAATCTTAACCATGCAATCGCTCTCTTTCTTTCCCAGTTACGAGATTCACATAATACTCAGTTTCATTATACATCTTTCTCTCTCTCAATAACTTTAACGATACTTTCTCTTCCATTAAAGCATGCACTTCTTGTCTGTCAATATCACACATACTTTTCGACACTATCTTAAGTAAAACATTTAGAATCAATTTTTCCTCTTTTATTATCCACCCTAAACCAAGTTTCATTACGTTTTCTTCCAATATTTTTACCCAACATTTCGGGTCCTAACCCTCTCTTTGGTTTACGAAACATTTTGATACCAGTTCTCCTTTTCTTTTATTTTTTAATTTCCAGCAATCTAGTTCTACTAGGAGAACTTTGTCACAAGCTCTACTCTCAGTGATCTAAATCCTGATTCCCATAGCACTCCCATATTGGCTGTATTCCTCGGGACGTTTAGGAATTTTTTGCTCATTTGATTGGAGGCTATTTGTAATTGGTCAACATTTTGTCCTATTCCCCATATGTCAATACCATAATACATAACTTGTTTAACTAAAACATTGTAATATTTTAGAATTTCTACCCAAGATGTGTCTATTAACCTCGCTTGTAAACTTTCAAATCCTCCTAGCGCTAATTGCCCTTTTAATATTGCACTACTAACTTGGTTCTTCCAACTTCCGTTTTTTGCTATTTCTTGTCCAAGGTAAGTAATTTCATCCACTACGTCTAATTTCGTCCCTTCGTAACACCACTTTTCTGTATTCATCCTTCGGCATACTAAAAATCATAACATTAGTTTTCTTCTCATTTAATTTCATTCCATAGTTGTTACAGAAGTTACTCACACAATTCAATGCTCTCTACAGGCCAACTATTGATTCTGGTATTAAAGCAACATCTTCTGCGAGCATAATCAATGCAATATCTAATTCTCCAATATTGGGCGCATGTGTATTTATTTTAATCAACATATCAACAATTACATCCACATAAATTATAAACAACGTCGCCGGTAATACACATCCCTGACGAACTCCTACATTATTCTTTATCTTACCAACAACCTCATCAATCTTTATTTGGATCTTACTGCTAACCACTTTATAAATACACATTAATGCCACTACAATTTTACCTGGGATTCCCACATAATTATTACGTCTTTTGCAGAAGTAATAAGGAACTTAATTTGGGCTAGCTCAATGGAGAAGGGTTGGGTTCACCGAAAGCAAGAGATAAGATAAATTATTAAAGAAATGAAAGTAATAATAAATAAATAGGAATATATAAAAAAAAGAAAATAATAATAATAAAACTTAAAAAAAAACTATGGAGATAAATAATAATATTAAACCTAAATATGAAAACAAATGATAATTAAAAAACCAAATGAGAGTGCACCAGGGCACCACGTAATTTTTGATAATCATGCTGGAATTACGAAACCAGTAGTGAAAACAAAAGAAATTCATCAAATTTAAATAAATGGCTTCAAAATTAAAAGAAAGAAAGTATAAATAAAAAAATTGATTACTTACGAATTTAAGAAGAAAAAAAGGGAAGAAAAAGATTTGATAGCGGCCGGATTCGAACCAGGCTAAACAGTACCGAACGCTTACTTAGAGTAGCACGCTAACCTCTCGGCTACTGGTGAGTAGGTAAGTAGGTGATTCTAAAACTTGGTTGCTATGCGCACCTCGTACTACTTTCTCCTTACAATGACCTTGGGCGTCTCTCTCTTTCTGTTAGGAAAATTAATTTGTACAAACTAAAATATTCATGATCGAGACACTGGCGGAAGAAAAACACTAATTTAAAAGAAATGACAATTTACAAAATTAATAATAAAAAGAAAAAAAATTAAAAAGGTACTTTCCAAAATTCTCTACAAAATTCAATACAAAAAAAATTAATAATAATAAGAACAGAATAATTTTTCAGTAACGAAATAATATACTACACCTAATCACTTATTGAAGAAGAGTATATAATAAGTTTATATTTACAGTTTTTTTTCCCGTGTACTTCCCGCAACGAGTCAGCTAGCTAAGATGTGTTGAGTGATCCCCCTTACTGTTTAGGGATTCCTTTGGCACCTCACACGTTCCGGGTCGCCAAACAGTCCTCAGGACACACCAGATTCTTTAAAAAAAAATTTTTTTTTTTAAGAATATTAAATCCTCCGGAGAGATTATAGCTGTTTACTCAGTCCCTGCAAGGCACCACCTGACCCTTTCGTCTCTGGGACTCTCACACCTTCTGCTCACAGCCCTCTTGGTTGGTGTCTTTCTATTTTCCATATGGGATGGCCGGCAAAGCCCTCTCCAAACCAAGAGCTACTCTTCTTTCTCATTTTTTGCTCATTTAAAAAACAAGAAGAAAAATCGCTCAAGACACAATATAACATATTATTATTATTATTATTATTATTACACACACTCTTAGCCACCGTACCGAGCGCATAGAGCCAAAACCGGTGCCTTCGGTCACTTAGCCTTATCTACAAGGCTAGATAAGTTCCCGTCCCTGCTACGGGGAGGCGGACCTCTACTTATTCGTCTAGTCCTTCTTATCACCGCGACTTCTTGAGCGAACTCGACAAAGTCTTCGAAATTCCTTGCATTCGTTACCAGCTCTTTACATTCTCCCGGCCAGTTGTCCCCCCTACTTATCAGCTTGAATTCCATATGGATTCTAGCCTCGTCGAGGAGAGGACACCGGAAGAGAACGTGATGCACCGTGTCCCGCTGACCGCATTCACAATTTGGGGAATCTTTCAATCCCAAGTCGAAGAGCTTAGAATTGAACTCCCCGTGCCCCGCTGGGATAGCCGCAGCCATCGCATCGATAGTCTGTGATGCAGATTCGGAAAGAACTCATAAGTATTTCTTCCTGTCTCTGCCTCATCCCAGCGTCTTTGCCACTTCCCTATCTCATACTCTCGGATCGTTTTCGAGCAGGAGGCATCTGACTAGACAACTCCCGACCATCGAGGACGATCATGCCCCTTTTTTGGTGTTTGTATCTTAGGGCCCTCATCTCTACTTGGAGATCAAGCGGCAACACTCCAGCGACCACCGGTAAGGAGGCCGTGGACGTCGTCGCATAGGCCCTAGTCACCGAGCACAAAATAGCTCTTTCATTCTTAATAGAATGCCGCTGTACGACTGCATGTCCAGCTTTTCAGTCAAACAGGCACATGCGTACGTTGCGACATTCTCAATCACGCCCTTCTAGATGGTCAGAGCCACACCAGTCTTCAGCCTCCACCCTCCACGGACTACTCTTTTGATCCCCTGGTATAAGTTGAGGCATCTTGAGGCAACTCGCTGAATATGGGGCTTAAAAGAAAGCTTCCAATCCAGGAGCACGCCTAGATACTCAAACTGGGTTACGTGAGCTATTCTTTGTTCGTCCACCCGGATCCAAGGTGGACGACTGGGATGAAGCTTGTCTTTCATGAGCATCACTTTTGACTTCTCAAACGAAATCTGCAGCTTTTCCCCTTGGCACCATCTATTTATTAGAGACTCAGCTGTGCAAGCACGCTCCTCTATCTCCCTACGAGAATCTCCATGGACAACTATTGCTAGGTCATCAGAGTATGCAACCGAGTCGCAGTAATTCAATTTATCAGTCTGTTCTAACAGCTCTTCCATCACTAGGTTCCACAGGAACGCACCCACCACCGAGCCCTGCGGACAACCTTTAGTTATTGGTCGTGAGACCTCGCCGGCTTGAGTCACTAACATCGCTACCCTCTGGGTAAGGTAGCTTTGTATAAGTTTTAGAAGACATGGTGGACAATCTCGCCTTCTTAGTGACTCCAAAACAGTCGGCCACCAGACATTATCGAAGGCCCCAGCTATGTCCAGGAATACTGTGAGAACGTACTTGTGCCCACTGCCACGGACCAATTCAAGGATTTTCATGATGGCATCTGTCGTCGATCTTCCCGATACAAACCCATACTGGTTGGGACTGAAACTGATAAAGCTTTTTAATCTCATTATAATCAGTTTCTCCAGCAGTTTCCCAAAAACGGGCAGGAGTTGTATCAATCGATACGACTTTGCATCATTCACGGGTTTGTTTGATCCTTTATATAAAACTTTAACAAGCCCTGTTTTCCATTGAGTGGGAAAATATCCCAATCTCAGGCATCCATTGAAAAGGTCAAGCAGATATTGGCTTAACACGTCCTCGTTCTTCCGGATAATTTCCCCATTTATCATATCTATGCCAGGGGCCTTTTTATTTTTAATCTCTCCAATAGCATACTTAACGTCATAAATATCAAATTCTGTGATGGAGTCCGTGATGGCTGGTGACTCGTAAGCTGCTTCGCGACGACCTATTTGCAATTTCGTGTCGTCCGAAGGACAATCCTCAGGAAGAAGCACTTTCAACAAATGCTCTGTTGATTGCTGCCAGGACTCAGCACCCGGCACTCCGTCTATATTTAGACTAGCGAGTACCAGGTCGGTCCTTACTTTCCTTGTTTGCACCTTGTATATAATGCCCCACGGATCATTATTGCCTTCTGACTCCACGAACTCTCGCCAGCTAGAAGTCTTGGCCTGATGCACCATCTTTTTATATCTTTTTCGAGCTCCTCGATACCCATCTATGTATCTTTGACGGGATTCATCATTATGTTCCCGTTGGTACCTTCTCCGCCTCTTAGCAACGTCTTTTTTGGCCGGAGTCAATTCCCGTGTCCACCAAGGAACACGGCGTGTGCGACTTGTGGGTATTTTCTTAAGCACTTCCCCACTTGTGCCAGCTATTGCCTCCGTCAGCTCTGAGACCGCTGTATCGACACCATCAATGGTTTCCCCTTGGACATTTAGCGTGTCTATTCTGCACTGGAGGAGTGTCTTGTATCTTTCCCAGTCAACACATTTGACTGAGAATCTTCTAGACACTCAAAGGTGGCGCACGGCCTGGTGTCCCAGGCAACTAAGAAAAGTATCGCCCTGTGATCACCAGTTACCCAGTCTACCACCCTCCAACCGTGCACCCTGTCAACAGCCGAAGCTGTACACAAGGTTACATCAAGGTTATGCTCCGCGCAGTTTCCATTTCCAGCAAATGTTTTCATATGTCCAGGCACGTTGACAACACACAGATCATTAGCGACAAAGCACTCCTCGAAGTGTCTGCCCCCATCGTCCAGTGCGTCATCGTGCCACATGGGTGACCATGCATTTATTTCAGCGGCCACAATTATCTTTTTTCCCCTGTTTTCTCTTATGAGCTGACCTAGATGAGCAATAGATGGCGTTGTGTCGCACGACGGTTGGCAATACAAGCTCACCAGCTCAACGCCATTTGCCGCAGTTAACAGCACGCAGGTACAATGACTGGTGCTGTACTGAGGAAGACGCAATAGAGTGATGTCTGGATTGCACACCGCCACTGCAGTCCAAATCCATCCGCCACACGAAGCGTGAATGATACGATGTTGCAATCCCAGACCCTTAACGCTCGCTTTGAACGTGTAGGGCTCCTGGATTAGTGCAACATCTATGCCCTTGAATAGATGAGCTCTCGTGCTTCTGCCATTACTGTTTTTGAGCGTTGCGCATTTAGCTGCAACACTCTCAGGCCAGTTGCCGTGTTATTATGGACTTCAGCCATAGTCTGTGTTGGCCAGTTGACGGTCTAAAGCATTCTGGTATGCTGGGCATTTTGTGCTCTTTACGGAGTGGTTGTGTGGCTTACGGAACGCCTTACAGGCCCCACATGCCGGGGCTTCGGCTTTATTTGGGCATTTGTCGTAACTATGTCCTTTCGTAGCATAGTGTCCGCAAGTGAGATCTCTCTCCTTGCAGTACTTCGTCACGTGCCCATATATTTGACACTTATAACAATGTGACGCCTGATTATGGTCCATCACCTTACAACGACTCCACTCTATATAAACCCTGTCACGACTCAGGGTTCCCTTCTGTAGAAGTTCACGCATTTTTGGCGTGACTTGTACTACCCAATTTTGCAAACCGTTCTTGCTCTTACTTGTCTTGGCCAACACTCGAAAGGAGTCCTGGAACTCAGGTTACGGCAATACCGATCCCAAATTCTGGTCATATAAGGCTTTCATAAATTTCGCGTCGTCAAGATCGCCAGGCACGTCGAAGATTATCATTTTAGGAAGCCGCTTCTTAGGCAGCTCAGCATGCAGACCAGCGTCCCGCGACTTTTCATTATTTAGCAAGGCGGGCCTCCTGTTTCAACTAGAAGTGTCTTATTTCTGGCTCGTCGGAGAGATACGACCTGCCAGCCTTCTTCAAAAGGGTTAAGACTGCCCTTCAATATTTCTTTTGTTTGATCACTGGTCTGCACTGCCTTCTCATCTTGTGGCCTGATCAGGACACATGCTTTTTCTTTGGCAGTGGCTGCTTTACTGCCTTCTTTTCAGGCTGCTTTTTCTTTTCTTGCTTTTTGGTTGACTTTGTCTTAGACATAGTCTTAGACTTAGTCTTAGCCTGCTTTCCCTCAGGCTGGCTTCCTTTATTCACCGCTTCCGCATAGGAAATAGCCGCTGCGGATGACGGTCCTGCGGTGTCTTTATTCTTTATTTCGATCGCGCCTTTGCTTTCTCTTGCCGGCTTACGGGCCTCAAGCGGCGACACGGACAATTTCGTCGTATCTGCCTTGATATGGTCAGTGTTCTCCAATATGCAGAGCACTGCCATCTCCAAGGCTTGCTGCCTTTTCATTGTTTCGTTGTCTGCCGCAGCGAGTTTGCCCTCAAGCCGAGCGACACGAGTGGCCATCTCGTTTACGAGGGCCGTCACTTCCTTTACTTTTCTTGTTACAAACAAGGTGTTACTCTTGCTTATTTTAACCGTAGGGTCCTGGCAGTAGGACATTATTTCGAGCTCTATCTCGCTCGCTCTCAAGAGCGGATCACCGGTCACATACCCATTTGTGATTCCACTCTCATTGCGGTCATCTTTTAAGTTTTCGGGTAGACCATTCGCTTCAGTAGGATCTACTTCGTCAATTATAGTCTCTTTGACCTTTTTAACAATTTTCACAACCTGTGATTGCTCGTCTCTAAATAACAACTTTCTGCGGATACCACCAGTCATGCCTTTTAGGCAAGGTGGAGTCACTTCAATGTCCGAGAACGGACTAGACGATCTAGCTATCGTCGTTGGTGTGCTCGTCATATCAGATTGTTAAGACTTAATGCTACTATTTACAATAAAAAACTATTTACAACTATGTACAAGTGGGCTCAAGCCGAAGCTTACGCCCTCGCTCTGAAAAGAGCGGTTGGTGCCCTCCGTCCCCTCTACAAGTGAATATCTCCCTTTAGTCCAGACAGAAATGGTGCAACTTCACTTCCAAACTCTGTCTGGTGTCCAGCCCCGGCGACGTGGACGCAGGAGACCACTCGCTGACCAAAAAGCCACAAAGCTGTACACTGGCTTTTGTGACTCGTTAAGCTCAGAAAGTTCACTTAAAATCACTCAAAATGTTATATATCAGTCAAAAAACGGAACTTTCTCAGTATCAGTTTTATAATGCTCAACAATTTAAAAAGCGAGGGGCGCGGGGCCACAATATAACATATGTATATTATGTAATAAAACAGCTGTCACTCCCGCGAAATTGTTCGAGCGTAAAAGCCGCGAGCCAATTTTTTGTCTTACAAATTCCGCCGCTAGGGGAAGAAAGCAGTCCGAGGTGAATTGACCGTTAATGAATAGGCTGGTTGATGGTGCTATCTTGCGGACTAAACTAAAATTATATGGCTGCAAAATATAATAAATATAAGAGAATAAAATAAAAGAATACGACGTATAATAAATAAAATAAACAATAAAATATATAAACTATAAAATAAATATTAAGAAATGAAATATTGGGATCACTGGGAAAATTAAAATAAGTGAAAATAAAAATTTAGGGTTGATAAGCTTTTCAATCCTAACATCCCCCCCTTACCACAAAGTAAAAAATTGAGAAAGAAGTCTATGGGTGTTTTATACGGGAATATGGGATAGGCGTGGACGAAGGGGAGTTTATGGGATAGGATAGGAGGTGGACGGTTCGGCATCTAGATCTTCAGGATCTTGTGGTTTACACTTTTTCAAAGTACTGACATGCCACATACCAGCAGACTTTTTGCCATCTAAATCCTCTAGCTCGTAAGTTACTGATCCAACCTTTCTTTTTATTTTCCTTTTTGTGAATCTAGGTGCCAGCTTACTAGCGAACTGATCCACTGCACTCGATAGTTAGTGGTCTTACACCAAACAATTTCTCCAGGTACGTAGTCTTCAGGCCGTCTTCGTAGGTTATAGGGGCGCTGTCCTTTCTCGTATGCACAATTCAACTTTTCTTGTACCTCACAAAACAGGCTTGGCATCCGAGTCAGTTTATCCAACCGCTGCGCTTGATCTACCTCAGTTTCCGCCGGTTTTGCCAAGTTAAATTGTTCAGGATAGCCTTTTCCCGATCGGGGTAATTCCCGTCCAAACGCTACGTAGGCCGGTGTAAATCCAGTGGCAACGTGCTTCGCTGTATTCAGGGCAAACCCTAGTTTGGGGATATCCTTGTCCCAACAGCGGTGATTTTCTTTTACAAACGAAGCCAGCATAGTCTTCACCACTCTATTTACCCGTTCAGTAAGGGTTAGCCTGGGGGTGATAGAGAGGGGTGTACCAGGCGTTACTCCATATTCTTCCAACTTCTTCTGGAAGTCCGTCGCTTTAAATTGGGCTCCATTATCACAAACTATAATTTGTGGAACTCCAAACTTCAGGAAAATTTCTTCTTCCAACAACTGGGTGACTTTCTTGGCCGTTGCTTCCCTCAGAGGGAATAGCGAAACATGTTTAGAGAAGTAGTTGCAGACTACTAGCACGTGTTTATTTTGTTTTGTGGACCTTGGTAGTGGACCCATTAGATCAGCCTTCATCATTTCGAAGGGAAACGTCACAATTCTTTGCTTTCCCATCCATCCGGCGGGTAGTGTGTTATTCGGCTTTATGGTCTGGCATGTTTGCCACCTGGATATGTAATGCCCCATATCCGCATTCACTGCGGGCCAGTAGAACGCTTCTTTTATCCGCTGCAATAACTTGTATGTGCCTAGCTGTCCAGATATTGGGCTATCGTGATAGTCATGCAACAACTTTTTTCGCTGGGCCTTAGGTACAACCTGTTTCCAAGGTCTGTCATCGCCAAGAATCTTACCTGGATCTACCACCCTTTTGTAGAGCCTTCCGTCTTCCACCTTCCAGCTTGGATAGTTCTCCGGCTGTTTCAGCACTCTAGAACACATCCTTCTATACCAATCATCCAAGGAGTCTGCCGTGCATTCCAGGACCTCCACTTTCTGATCTTCTTCCCTCCGAGATAGTGCGTCTGCAGCCTGGTTAAGCTTACCGGAGCGGTGCCGCACGGTGAACTCGTATTGTTGTAATTTAACAGCCCACCTAGCTAGACGACCCTGGGGATCTTTCAGGCTATGAAGTCATTTTAAGGCCATATGGTACGTGATGACTTCAAACTGCATGCCCTCCAAGTAAGGCCTAAACTTTTCAATGGCCCATAAGACCGCTAACCATTCTTTCTCCGTAGTGGAGAAGTTTTTTTCATTTTTGGAGAGTGAACGGCTAGCATAGGCGATAGGTTTCTCACCATCTTCAAAGTCTTGGGCCAGGATTGCTCCTAGGCCTGAATCTGAGGCGTCAGCTTGCAAAATAAAAGGACGGGAGACGTCTGGGCAGGTGAGTACTGGGGCAGAAATTAGGATCTCTTTCAACTTCGTGAATGCGCGGCTTTGCTCTTCTCCCCAGTTCTATGTTTTCTTCTTTCTCAGTAGATCTGACAGAGGTGCACTGACTGACGAGAAATGAGATACAAATCTTCGATACCAGGAGGCAAGCCCCAAGAATCTTCTAACCTGACGTACTGTTCTAGGTTAGGGGAAGTTAAGAATAGAATCTACTTTATCCGGATCTACATGAAGGCCGTTCTTATCCACGACGTAGCCCAGATAGCGTAATTCGCTTCTGCAGAGTTGCGTCTTCTCCCAGTTGATTACCAAACCAGCCTCTTGCAATCTTTCCAGCACCTCTCCGAGAATTGTCAGATGGTCCTCAAAGTCTGAAGTCACAACAATTATATCATCAAGATATACGAAGACTTTCGGAGCTAGCTCTGCTCCAATTATTCAGTCCATTAAACGCTGCCAAGTTGCGGAGCTGTTGTGCAGACCAAACGGCATGTGAATAAACTGGAACAGACCCCTTCCAGGGACCGTAAAAGCTGTTTTCTCGCGGTCCTTTTCTGCTACCCTAATTTGCCAATAAGCGGACTTTAGATCCAAGGAAGACAAGTACTTAGCTCCCCGCAGTTGATCAAGAATCTGGCTAACATATGGTATGGGGATGCGTCTTTCTTAATCACTGCATTTAGCTTTCTGTAGTCTACGCAGAATCTGTACTTTCCTTCCGGTTTTTTTAATATGACCACAGAAGATGACTATGGGCTGGAACTGCGTTCCACAATTCCTTCCGCTAACATTTTATCCAGCTCCTCATTAATAACCGCTTGAATGGCAGGGGATACGGGATAGTATCTTTGCTTTATTGGGGCCGTGTCTCCAGTATCTATGCGGTGTTCAACCAAATTGGTACTACCTAAGATAGGGGATGGCTCCTTCTTCCACTGATTTAACAACTGCCCTACTCTTTCTTCTTGCTCGGGAGTAAGGTCCGGTCTCTCGACCAATGCCGCTTCTACGAATCTATCTTCCGAGGTTCCTTCGACCTCCTCGCTGAAAGCCCATCTCTTGTTCTTGAGGTCCGGTACGATACTCATCGCCTTCCAGAAGTCGACCCCCAGAATAAGAGCATTCACCAGCTGCGGTACTACTAGAAAGTCGTTGTCTTTAATTTTTCCTGCCAATCTCCATGGCTCCCAAGACTTGGCATCGAGCTCCATTTGCTGTAGTAACAGTTACGTCCGTGTCCTTTCTTAGTCTCTGCCCTAGCTCGCGCAGTCTTGCCCAGCCTGGTCCTCCTATTAGAGATCTGCTCGCTTCCGAGTCCAGAAGTCCAGTGAACCTTAAGCCAAACATGGTCACTGGAATGTGTGGTCTTCCATCTTTATGTTTTGCGGCTTGGAGAAGGGGACGAACTTTACCTTGGCCCTGCATAAAGTTTCTGACCATCGCAACCCATTCTCTCCATTCTACTTCTATTGTGGGCTTGTGCCGACGGCTCGAGTTTTGCCCATTTAAACTCGGCCGAACCCGGAGTTTCCCGACTTGGCGGTGCAATTGGGACAACGATCTTCTTGGGTTTGTGGGAGGCTTTCTTTCTTTAGCGGACATAGACGTTGAGTGTGTCCTGCTTTGTGGCACTTCCAACACCTGATGACAGGTAGTGTCCTCTTAGATTCCGATGTGGAACTTCGACTCGTAGTTGGGATCTCTGCCAAACTTACTTTTGACTGACGGCTGCGAGGGCCTCTAAAGCAAGGTCCGGTTCCATTGAATCTCTGGTTGGTGGCTCCTCATATCTTGCGGCTAGTGTTGCACCAACTTCTAATCTTCTCAGTACCTCTTCTAGCCCTGTGACCGAGTTGAAAACGGTTAAAGGCAATAGAGCACGGTATTCCCTTTTTACGTTCCTTTGAATGATGTCAAATTGTTCTTTCGCTGACAACGGTGAAGATAACCTGGAGAAGAGAGCTCGCATTTTCGCGATATATATCGATGGGTATTCTTCGGGAGCTTGTGTCCGTCTTCTTATTTCTTCCATAAGCCTATTATCATAGTCTGCGTCTAAGAAGGTTTGCCGCAGCAGTTGCGCAAGCTCATCCCATGAAGATATGGCGTCTCGCTTTGTCCTGTACCAAACTAGTGCAGTGCCCCGAAACAAATCGCTTGCAGACTGGAAGAGATAATGGCTCTTTGGTAATGCCTCGCGCTACTCTTCTGTCTTCTACATCGGCGAGGAAAGAGCAGAGTGTTGCTCTTTCTCATCGCCCGAGAAAGTGATTCCCCATTTATAAATTCTTAGGTCTTTTGGTATCCACCTTTCTCTTACTGGGTTGCGATGTAGCTTCTGGCATAGCATCAGAAAATAATTGTTCCTTCTCTCCTTGTGGCGCTGTGGGATCAGAAGTTATTGCGGCCGCTGGTGTTGCTTTGGCCGGTTGTAGCAGTTTTGATAGTTGCCCCAGAAGCAGGCTCCATTTAGACATAAGCTCCTCTTTAGTTTTGGATAGGCCCTTCTCTGTTGCTCCCTCTTGCAAACGTCTTAAGCGCTGACGAACATGTTCTAGTCTACTATAGAAACGTTTTATCTCGTTCTGGTCGTGTGGGTCAAGTACTTCCAAATCGCCCATGATAATATCTATCTTCGTTCTACATATATCGGTTAGTGTTGTATTTCTTCCCCCACAGATAAGGCTGTGACTAGAGACTCGACGGGTGCTACATGATTGTTGAGAGCCTTGATTAATTTTCGCCTCATGTCAGAAACATTACCCTCCATAGGAATGTACAAGCCATAAAAGTAATCCATCCATTCATTTCAGTTTACTACATTACTTTCATTGCGTCTAGTTTTCCCTACAGTTTTCTTAATAAAATACCATACGTTACCAGAATTTTTATTTTCTTCTACTCCTTTTAAAATTTCTTATCCCTTATCCTCATTAAACTTTTATTTAGCTCTCCAATCATAACCGAATACTCCTTCCTCGCCTTCACATATTCTATTCTCGTTTTTTATAATCATTATATAATTTTCTAACCCTTTTTTTTAAATTTTTCCCTTCTTTAGTTATTTATTGCTTATTTCTCTATACATTACATTTACAGCTGTTAGATCTTTGAATCGTATTTACATCAACTAGTCTAATTAGTGAATATATGGCCTTTATCATCATTGTTAATAAAACGTTCCACCCCATTCAAGGCTAATTGCCCACTTTTCCCATTAGAAGTGCTAAAAAAAAAAAACCATTCTCAAAATTGGGATCCCATTTACACTTGCTTATATAGACTCCATCTGAATAAATATTACCTAATGCTTAATCTATTTTACAATTTAATTTTAATTGTAGCAAGCTGAGAGAGGATAATGGAAAATTAACTATTTCAAAATTCTTTTTACTTTCTCTTACTCCTAGTAAGATGAAGTATTGTAATCGTGTCAAATTTTCGATATCGAGTTTTCACCGGAAATATCCGTTTTGAGGTCCCCTGAGTCCAAAAAGGTGTTTTTTAGCAAATGGGCTGTGTGTGTGTGTGTGTGTGTGTGTGTGTGTGTGTGTGTCTGTGTATGTATGTGAACAGCATAGCTCAAAAACGAAAAACGTAGAAAGTTGAAACTTGATATTCCGTCTAGGTATCATCATGGCATCTGAGTGGTCACCTTCAAAATTCCTCAACGAAGTACAACTTTACTTCTAGTTTTTTTTTTACTTTTTTGCAATTTTCTCTCAAAAATGGCTGTGACGATTTTCTTTAAACTTGTATATTAAACTATTCATACAAAGAGCTACAACTTTTATTAAAACATTTCTCTAGTAAAATTCATTTAATGGCACTTTTAGGGGAGGGGTGGGGTTATGTTTTTCTCTTAAGTGCGATCATAGTTGATTATACAATTCTATCATCCAAACAAAATTAATTAGAAATAAATGGATGGCCAAAATTCAGAGTTTCAAGAAAATTAGTAAACCGGAAGTGGGCTTTTACTGAACGGTTTTTTCAGTTTTCGTCGTATTTGAATTAATTTGGTACACTAACTATAAAATTTGTCAATTATAATTTTGATAACTGGAGTAAGAGAAAGTTGTGTGAGTGTTTCACACCAGATTTTTTTTTCCATTTATTGTTTATTATATTATTCATATAAAACATATTCATATAAACATGTAAATATTCTACTGTCCCCACTCCTCACTAGTCACAACTTACTAACTTATTCTCCCTACTACTCCAGTCACATTACACTCAACTTGACTATTTCCTTATAAAATTAATGTAAAACACACTCTAATTACTAATAAACTACTCGGTAATTTTTTACTTTTTTTTTAATTTTCAAACAACAAGTAAATACTATGAAGAATACATGAAGAATACATGAAGAACAATACTTGGGCAGATTTTCACAAAATCACACAATTATAACTGTACTTTTTCTACATTAACTTTAAATCACATTGAGCATAGCTCTTCACTCCACGACTATCAACAAACAACTATGACGAACCAAATTTTCGGATTATCTGGAAAATGTTCTCAGAAGAACTGAGAAAAGGATGAGTGGATGACCGAATGACGACGGCTGGACTTTATCTCGTGGCTGTTTGCATCGCGGTCACATTCAACATTCGTCATAAGGCAGGGTCATACTTACACTTGAGTTCCCTTACCCTACTGCTTTAGGCTTTATTCACGTTACGTTTTAAAAAAAAGCTAAACGGATTCCATTAAAAACATGTCTTTCAATTAGTGGTTGCTCCAACTGGATTAGCTCCTACATAATGTTTGATGAATAGAAACTCACTTCAGATTGGAATCAATAAAATAGGATTAAAATGAATAGAACTAAATTATTCTAAAATCGAATTTCGGATGGGGCGTCCGGTTTAGCAAAAGACTAGGACATTTACAAAATAAAGGAGTTGATTTTTTTTAATTGATCAATCTATGTATGGTTGAGTTGAAATACTTTTTAAAAAGAAAATTAAAACTTGCAAATGAAAGAAGGAGAACATCGCCGGAGAATCAAACATCTAATCAAATAGCCGGTTATTTAAACTATTCTTGCTGTTTGTGAACAAGATTATTCTAAATAAATAGAAACGTTGCTCAGAGAAATCACTTTTGTAAGCCCTAATCACTTCTGGTCCTCCAAATATAAGTCTATTAAAAAAGGGAAAAATTCAGATGTAAAAGTAAATCTAGTAATCTGGATTCTAACCTGGTAGAAATGGATTACAGTATTGGAGATGGCAACACTGTGACAACTCAAGTTATTTGTAGTATTCTGCCAGCAGTTTGGCTCTATCCATCAACAAATTGGTTTCACAAGTGTTTTTTTTCTGCTGTGGGAGAAGGAGGGAGGATTCTTGATTGGACAGTCATTCGCCAAGTTTGCCATTTTAATAATTTGAATCTTATTTTTTATAGATCATTTTCTAAACAAAAAAAATAGTTACTACAATCTAAAATTAAATACTTATAAGTTTGGGATAATAGTTTCTGTAATCACTGTTATACACAACTGCAAATGTTCAGGAAAACGATATTTCATTGGCGAAATTTCCATTAAAATGGAATAATCAATGCGGATCAAGTCAGTCAGCCTGGCAACAACATGGCGCTTAATCCACAGTTGTTATAGAAAATATATATTGTACACTGTAACTGCAAAGATGGAAAATGTTATATTTGGAAATTGTATTACGTGGGAAGCTCCAGATAATGAGCGTGCTGGTAGGAAGAGAACTTGGTTCGCATCATCATTTATCACATTTTTCCCGAAAAAATTTTCAATGAGGGCTCTAGGGTATCGGCGATGTTAGTTTTCAAAAGGTGAGGGGTAGCGGGTGTGAAGTGTGTGAAGAAAATATGCCAATTCAATTGCTTCAATAGAGAATGTCGTGTGCCTGTTTCGCATTAGATTTTTTTACTGAATTCATCAGTTAAATTTTGACTCCAACAACTGACAGCGAATATTTAAGAATCTATAGCTGCCAAACATCGTTGAACCCAATGTTGTAAATTTTGTTACCTAACAATGTCTTGCTTTATCTAACAAATGTCTGGTTAGCTCTTGTGTGAGCACAAATAGAGCCAGTTATTAAAAGAGCATTAAACCCCAGATGTCTTCTTCATTCAGTGAATAGACCCAAATTACCCTCCAGTCTTTTAGAAAAACTAATTAGAATTGCTAATTAAATCAATAATTACAGACTGTTTCTTTCGCTTTCCTCTTTGGTTCATCATTTATACAAATTAATAATCATAACGAGACCAGCCAGTGTTTCACGTTAGGTACACTTTATAACTTGGCCAAGTCCTGAATGTGGGAGTATAGTTTGCAAGTTCAAGAGGTTGTCTAGTTACCGGCGGTTCCAAGTAATTCAATTATAACTTGGAATAAATTTCATTTTTGGTCTCTATGGGTCTTATTTAAATATGAGAACAAAGTTTTGGCTCTTCTGTAGTCTATGTCCGTAAGGTAAAGTGCACTTGAAAATCAATATTTATGGAATTTCTTTTATTGATTGTTATATGAGCTTATTTTAGCTCATATAAATCTTGTGTGAGCACAAATAGAGCCAGTTATTAAGAGAGCATTAAACCCCCTGATGTCTTCTTCATTCAGTGAATAGACTCAAATTACCCTCCCATCTCTTAGAAAAACTTCCTTGAATGTGGGATCGAAATAAAACTAAAAAAAACATAAACTCTATAAAAGGAAACTTTTCTCTCTCTAATCCTTCTATTCCAATCTAAATACAGTCACAATTCTGAAAATATAAAAACCAACAAAGGGGCTAAACACACACTTTTTCTTTATTTTTTTTTAAAAAACTACTACAACTGTTTTCAATTTGGCCGTGATGCCTCTGTCTCCTTAATTTCCCCACATACTCCCACCTTGAGAAGTGTTCTTCACTTCTCAACCAGAACATCCTAAATTATCGAAATCGGATAGGTAAATGCACCTTCCGTCCACTACATGTTTTTAAACTTTTCTGCTCGTTCTTCTTCATTTTCTCTTCACCAGCATCAATTGACACATCTTCTTCTTCAGCCACATCCTCCTCAGATTGATTAGCTTGTGTAAGAGGTGACATCTCTAACGGGTACACTCTTTGTACAGGTCGACAAATAATGCCTTCAGCCGTCTTTCGCTGCACCACTCGACATTTTCCATCTTTCCCTGGAATAATCCTTTTTATAACAGCTAAAGGCCAATTAACTCTCTTTTGATTGTCTGATCCAACCAGAACCAATTCTCCCACCGTAGGTTCCCTGGTATTCTTATTGTTTCTATGTGCTAATACAAGTTGACCTAGGTATTCAGCAGGAAACCTCCTTCGTAAATCTTCCTTGATGCGTCTCCTATACTTCAACCTTTTGTTTAGACTCTTACAATCCACCGCATCAAAATCAGGAACTCCACTCTCTTCAATCTCTTGTAGATACATCTTCGGTTTATATTGAATTAATATAAGACTCACATTCACATAACACAGTAGGTATTTCTTCCAAAGTAAGAGTAGTTTTTCCCAGAATCTTACGCAACAAATTCTTTAATATACCTATCATCCTTTCCCAGAATCCGCCCCACCACGCACCTGTGGGTGGGTTAAACTCCATTCTATCTTAACATCGGAGCCATCAGCAGCAATTTTCTTCCAATCAACTCTTTGAAGAGCTGCATTCATTCCTTTATAATTGGTTCCATTATCCCTATAGATTATGGTCGGCCTGCCACGTCGAGCCACAAATCTGCGGAAGGCCATCATCAGCGCCACCGTGGATAAACCTGAAACTCCTTCCAAATGTATAGCGCGGTAGACCGCACGTGTAAATATGCAAATCCAAATCTTGGTTCCATCGTTTAAATACAATGGCCCAGCAATATCGATGCCGACTACTTCAAAGACTCGTGCCTCCCTAACTCTTGCTTCTGGCACCGCTGGAGTCTCAACTTCAAAATGTTTCGCTGAATAACGTCTACAAACTTTACATTTGCTAACTACCTTCTTTACCGTTTGACGGGCCCGCATTATCCAATAATTTTCTCGCAAGCGGCTCACTAAAGTTTGAGCTACTGTATGTCCAGAATTAAGATGTTCTTGCCATACTAAGCTGTCAACTACCCCATGATTAAAAGGCAGAATTATAGGTTCTCTAAATGCTTCCAAATCTTTTCTCATCAAGATCTTTGTTTTTACTCTTAACAAGCCGTCGGCATCCTTAAAGGTTCTTAATTTCATTAAGTGCACATCTTTTGCGCCTTGAAATGTTTCTTCTTGAACCAACCGCAAAAGGGTCTTCTCGGCATTATCAAGTTCTGAAACTGTTAAAGATCCAAAAGTCTTTTCCTTTTTTCGACAGTTGTCCAGAAAACGGATGGTCTAAGCCACAAGTTTTATTATTCTTTTATAAGAGCTAAAACGTCTACAGAAAATCTCTGTCAAACTATCCTTTATAACGTTAATGTTAGTTGCAGCTGTTTTCTTTATATCCTCATAAACTTGCTCTTCATCGACCACATCTTCACCAGAAGGCCATTGCTCATGAGGCTGTTTTAACCACGTAGGTTCCTCCCACCATTCCGATGCTACTAAAAACTTCGGGCAACATCCTCTACTGGCCATATCAGCGGGATTCATAGCTCCTGATACGTGTCTCCAATCTCCTTTGTCCGTTAGCTGTTGTATTTGTTTTACACGATTTCTTACGAAGACACCCCATACTTCTTCACGCTTAATCCAAGAAAGGACAGTCATTGAGTCACTCCAACAATAGGAAGGTATATCTTTAAATTCCTGTTTCACATTGTAACTTAGCCTCGCAGCTATTGTGGCAGCCAGTAATTCCAAACGAGGAATGGTCACCCTCTTAATCTTGTTCGAGGAGACAGTCTTGTTCTTGCTGCTAATAATCGCAGACAAACACCACCCTCAGTAGCGACTCGCAAATAAACTACTGCTGCATAAGCATTTTGACTTGCATCACAAAAAGTGTGTAGCGTTAAGGAAGCTTCTTGGCGAGGAACTCGTAAAACTCATCGAGGAGGTTCTATATTTCTTATTATTTGAACGTCGTTTATCCATTCAATAAATTTTTTAGCCCTCTCCTCATCTTAAGGGGTATCCCATTGGATATCTTTAACCCAAGTTGAATGAATCAGTAATTTAGGTAAAAGAACAGTCGGAGAGGTGACACCGATTGGATCGAATATGCGTTGTGCAATCGATATACTGTACGCCTAGTCACCACACTTAAATCATAATTCTCTTTAGGGAAATTTATAGTAATTACATCTCTTTTCCTACCCAGATCATGCCAAGCACCGACGTCTTTGTTGATTCTATCAAAGTATCATCAGTATATTCCCATCCGCGCATTTCAAAACATGCGTCAGCAAATATCTGGACTGTAAGTTTAATGTAGGTATTTCTTTGTTCGATATACTTGTTACACAGTTATCCACATACAGTGAATGACGCAGCTGCTTCAAAATAGACATAGAATAATCTTTATTGCCCTGTTCTACCATCTTTTCGCATTTTGACAAATGATGATCGAATACTGCACTAAGTAAAAAGGGACTACTGGTCACGCCAAAAACTACTCGAGCATGGCAAAAAATTCTATTTTTTCTCTTTCTGTATCATACCATAGGAATAGTAGGAAGTCCCTGTCGTGTATACTCTTCAGTGCAACCTTACACTGTTTCACAATGTGACCGGCTCTCAAGCATCTAAAACAACCATTTTTTTCTTTTAAAATTGTCTTAATTTCTGCTGAGTTCACGTCTCTGGCCTTAAAACAGTTTTCGACCAAATGTTTGCCTCCACAAATTAAGCAAGAAATTTTTGCCGGTTTAACATTCGTGTGTAGTAAATCAGCAGCAGTGTGTGTGCTCTCTCTCTGCACTGAACGCACCTGCCTCCTTCTACTCATTTTATGTTCAGTATTTAGTTCAGCAAAAGTGGATCTAGCTAAAGCTAGGTGCTACTCACACTCGACTTCTCGCTTTAAAAATTTAATAAATAAGACAACTGTTCAGAGGTTCTTTCAGAGTTAATTTCATCATTAGAACGACCATCATTTCCTCTACTGAAACGTTGTCGTTCCCATTCCTTTATAACTGCCTCAGGTTATGCTGATTCAACTAAAGGGAAAAGAAAACAAGAATATTGTTCTGCAGTAACTTCTAGCGTTTCAAAACATCTTAATTGTGTTACTAACTGGTCATATAATTTGCGCAAACTAATATTTTCCCTCATAGAATTTTTTGTAAAAATTAATTTCAATAATTCTCTTACATAATAGCGTTTTAACAAATCTTCATTGCCAAAACGTATCTTTAATACTTCAAATGCCTTTTCATAATTACTTTCTATTAACTCTCGGAAAACTTTCTATTAACTCTTGTGCGGGGGACCCTTGTTTGGTCGCTTGCAACAAATAACGAAATTTATCCTCCTCATCTAAGGAACTATCTTCATGTATTTTCTTATAAGGTGCCCAAAAGGCAATCCAATTTTTTATCTGCCCATCAAATTTGGGTAGTTCAAATTTGGGCAGTCTACAATGTAATCTATTTCCTACTAGTGACTCTGAAATGTGGTCAGATTTAATTGAAGGACATTTACTAACTTGGTCTTTCTTTAACAATTTATTTTTATAGTTACAAGTACTTAACCATTTTTCTCTATAAATTTCTGTTTTATCAAATTCTTCCTCTAATTCTTTTTCATCCTCAACTATTAAAAATAAAAGATCACTTAGTTGCTGATCAATCTTAAATAATCTTAGTGCTTTATCTTCTGCCCTTACAAATACCTCTTCAAATTCTTCAAATGATATATTTTCATTTTTGATCATTTCAAATAAAGAATTACATGTAGTAGTGAAAACTCTTCTAATCTGAGTTCTCTCCGCCTTAAATCTACACAAGTCCAGTCCACTCATGCTGAACAAAACGAAAGAAATACTGTTCACAAAAAATATATAAGAAATAAAAAACAAATACTATTTACAAATGCTCTTTAAAACTATTCCCCACAAGGGGTGCCAAATGTTTAATGTGGGGTCGAAATAAAACTAAAAAAAACATAAACTCTATAAAATAAAATGAAAAGGAAACTTTTCTCTCTCTAATATTTCTATTCCAATCTGAATGCAGTCAAAAGTCTGAAAATATTATAAAACACAACAAAGGTGCCAAACACACACTTTTTCTTTATTTTCAAAAAAAAAAACTACTGCAACTGTTTTCAAATTGGCCGTGATGCCTCTGTCTCCTTAATTTTCCCACAGCAGCACCAATCACTTGCAACATTAGCAACATTTTGTTGAAGAATTTCTAGATCCCCTTTGACGCTGCACTTTATAATTTTTTAATTTAAAACGTGGGTTTTTTTTCTCTCTCTTGCAATACACTAATTTCTCGGTTGTTTGGGGAATAAGCCGACTGAAGCCAGAGCATTCAGTGCGATGGGGAATGGGCCACTGTATTCGTGTCTCATTCTATTTTTTCTCCCGTAGTGAAGACTTTGTGCACTGTGTTGGATATAGACATAATTTAAGTTGTCTGAAGACAAACAGTTTTCAATTAGTTGTGCACTGAAGGTCCTTCTGTTTATTGCTTCCAGTACTAAGAAAATAACTAAAGCCGAAGAAGAAAACTTGGTAATTCTCGGTGTCTAATTTTAGCAGATTATGGAGACAGTTATATGAGCATGTCCTAAGTTTGTAGCTTTCTGTTACTCTTAACAACTATTGCGATCTTGTCGATTCCAAAATTGGTTTTTCACAGGAAATACATGTTTGCAGGTCCCCTAAGTACAAAAAAATATTTTTTGTGAATAGTCAGTATGTACAAATACATACTGACTTGCATGTATGTACATATATGTGTGTGTGTGTGTGTGTGTGTGTGTGTGTGAGGGACAAAATATGTCAAAAGGCGATTAATATTCCGTCTAGATACCAATATCGCATCTGACATGAAGATTTCGGGCACAATCCATTTACCGGAGATTGTACTGAAAAGTTTTTTCAGTTTATTGCGATTTTCTCAAAAAGCCTGCAAAGATTTTTTCAACTTTGTACACTTGGAATGCTAGCTACACGATATGAACATATTACTCTTATTTTAAACATTTAAAAAAAAAAAAAATATTTTAGATAATTTTGCGAAATTTGCGGTGTAATTTTGAAATACGTTGGTTTGGGCTCTTCACTTCCTACCTGCTTGGGTTGATAGGTTGGTCTTGTCCCTCCACCACCTCCATATTTATTTAGGAAAAATGAACAAAACTTGGTGTCTTGGGCACGACGTTAAACTGCATCCTGGGGAGGCAGACCTCATAGCCGTAATGAAGGCTGTCGTTTAGGAGGTAGAAACTCCGAAATTTAACCAAGGGTAGGTCGGGTTCTGTAAGGTGTAGTGAAGCCAGCCGGCCTAGAAGAGGGAAACTCCAAAATTAAATCACCTGGTCCTCACCTGCTAATAAATCTTCATTTGCTGTGTGGAAATGGAAAGCTCCAGGATGTAAGATAAGACATTACTTCCTGTGCGGTATGTTTGTGCGGAAGGTAAATCACAAGAAGGTTATATTTTGCGTTAACACTTTCTTCATTCGGACACCCATTGAATGGAATTAATTTCACTTATCAGACCTCTATAACCACACTGAATTGGTAGCTGATAAAAAGATGCATAGCTGAATATTGGTGAGTGGTACAAAGCAAAGTAGTAACCACGAGAATGAATTTGCCAACTGGTTAATTAATGACGACAACAAATTCCATTCAGAATAGATAATTTTACAAAAAAAAGCACCCACTAATGTACCTATATTTAGACTATCAACTCTTGAGCAGTGTTGCATTCTTATCACTGTAAATATAGTAACATCAACATTTGATTACTAGCAACACTACTTACAATATGGTCACTTTAAAGGTTCATACTACCATTACTTTTAGCATTTTAATGTTAAATGTTATTATTTCTTTGACTGCTCTAAGACACATATTGCGAATTTGGAATTGTGAACATATATTCAAAATCAAGTTTTCGTCGGAAATACTTGAGATCCTCCGAAAATGAAATGATAACAATGACTAATGAAAAATGAGAATATAAAAAAATGTTTTTTAGCAACAGCGAATTTTGCTTCCATCTCGCATCCTATTCGACGGCTTTTGTCAAAATCCGACAACAGCAGTGCAACATTGCTACTTTTGTTTTTTTTTTAGTGTTAACCGATTTTCTCAATCGTTTGCATTCTTAGTGCACACCTGCAGATTGGTTCCTTTTATTTGAAACATTGTTCCAGCAAAATTAATTTCTGGAGGGGATTCTGTAGGAATTGCAACGGTAAGCTTTACTTTAAGCGCCACTTCACTTTCTACTACCTACACGATCCCAGATATTATTTGAAGAAAATCAAAATCAATTTTTAATAATCCCAGAATATTAAATTGAAGAAAATCGGTCAACCAAAAGTACAACTTACAGAATAGATTTCTGTGATTCTTCAGGCGTAATTTTCTCTAAACACGTTCCAAGATTTTCATTCAGTTTGGAAAATTAACTGCATACACATATGTATGTTTATATATACTTATATTGTCATGACGTTTATTAGAAATTTTTCTCAAAGAAACTTATTTAATTAGTTCTGCTATAAGGCTTAAGCAAAATTACCATTACTAATTTTGTGGGGTGCTGGTAAAGGTATTAGAGGTGAGGTATTATGTACAGGGAGCCGAACATTTTATAAACCGACAAGCATAATTTCCATCATCCATATTTATATGAAATATTGAAACTACTAAAAATTCCACATTTAATGGAAATTTGTGAGATATAATTGTAATAGTTTTTTATTTTTTGCCTTTTATAAGCGCATCAGCGCTATAACTCTATACATAATAAATGTCTCAACGTATGCAAATCATTTTGGGTATATTCTAAAATGTTCTTTATCCGGGAGGTCTTTACCACTGGTGTACCCACCTATCTAAATTGCCTATATTATCAACTTCCTTCACTTCTGATCCATTCTCCAACTCACTCATCTGCAAATATACAAACCAAACAACCTCGCCCCAAACGGAAAATCCGGTGAACACACCCACCGAACATTCACCCGCCATACACCCACATACAATTGGGAAGCAGAGCAATCAGTACTCTTCCACTTCCAAAAGACCGACGCCCATCAAACACATTCTAATAACGGAACACATAATAGTGAATCTCTTATTTACAATAAATGGGTCTTTGAAAAATGACTGCACATCATATCCATATAGAAGAATTAAATACAATAAAAAAGCCTAATATATCTGATATATTCGATAATATTCTTCATCACATTTAAATCTCCCTTGAATAACACCTCAATTGGAGATGTTATATTAAATCTTTTCCGACAATCAATCAGCCTAATACACTCTTCCATTACATGGCGAACAGTTAAAATTGAAGCATTACACTGGGGGAACATTGGTTTACTTTTTCCTAACAGTAAGTGAGAATGAGTTACTCTAGTATGACCTATAGCCAGCCTTGGAGGATTATTATTTCCTGCCTAGAAATGGATTCCATATTAAGTAATTTAAGGTCTGGCCTTATTGATTTCAACTGTGTTTCTGAACACAACCACAGCATCTTCCAATTCTCTAAAATCTCTGCCTTCACAGTACTAATTAGATCATCAATTCTTATTTCCGTATTGCATATAGAGCTTCTTCTATTCCGTGCTGCTTCTTTGACCATTTTGTCTGCAGCTTCATTGCCCTTAATTCCCATGCGGCCAGGAATCCACATTATAGTAATTTCACATCTGTCACTTAATGTATTACATTTTTCTATTATGCGTTTGGGAATAACATCGTCAATAAATATATTTGCCAGACCTGCAATGACGCTCAAAGAATCGGTGCAAATAAGAGACTTTTCAATCTGTCTTTCTTCACATATTTGCACAGCATTCCGACTAGCCAGTAGCTCGGCTGTATAAACACTTAAGAAATCTGGCAGCCTCTGACTTGCTAAAGTTGCCCTATCATATGAATAACCCACTCCACCTGCTATTTTTGAGCCATCCGATAGATAACGTATTCAGCCCGGTAGTGCTCCAATTCTTGCAAAAACCGCAGCTTTATTTCAATTTCTGCGACATTTTCTTTTTGCAATAGTTAGTCATAAATTTATTTATGTTTATTTTTTTCAAGGTCCATGGCATCATATCACCTAAGATGGAACTACAAACTTCATTCATTGGCAAATTCCTGCATGATCTTATTAAATTTTTGGCTCGTATTCTTAATGGTCTAGTTCTTGTCTGCTGCCAGTTATACTGCGCGATTTCTTCTTCTTCATCTTTAAGAATATGATTTTCTTTTGCTACAGTTTCAGATAATATTTAATACTTAAAAATTTTCTTCTACAATCGAGTGGTATCACTCCCGTTTCTCGATATAATGCATTTATTGGCGAAGTTCTAAAAGCACCTGTTATTATCCTAAGGTATTGATTCATTATTATATTCAATTGTTTCAATCTGCTCGCTCTTGCCGACCCATATACCTGACATCCATAATCATTTTAGATTCAACCATGGTTCGAAAGATGGTAGTTAGTATTTTAACATCAGAACCCCACCTGTAATTTTTGAGTACACGCAATAAATTTAATATTGGTGTTGTTTTATCATAATGTGCCGTATGTGTAAATTCCAATTTAAGTTATTATCAACTATCATTCCAAGAAATTTATGCTCAGAAGAATATTCTATCTGGGAGTTATATATTTGCAGAACTGGAGCTTAATGGGGTCTTTTCAATCGGCAAAAGTGCATTGCCATTGTTTTTGCGACAGCCGATCAACTCAGCTCTTCTGCTCAGCCCATTTATTGCAATTGTAATAGTTGTTATGGTGGTTATTTATTTATTTGTTTTAATTATTTTAATTGTTATATTAATTTTTATTATTCTAATGGTTTAATTTTAAATTATGTTAGTTTAAGTCGTTATTTAATTTAGTTTTAGATTTATTTTTATTTTGATTAGTTAATTGTAAAGTGAAACTCCCTCTAACAACAGAGTTTAAAATTTAGACCACCCACGCGTTTTTTCCATTTTAAGGACAATTTGCTCCTTTAACAACCCAAACATGTGTTCCTTTCCCACCCAGTTACCATCACCATACCTCTTGACCTAGTTTAAGAGTTACGTTTCAAATACAATTAAAAACAACAGTCAGTGTGTAAACTGAATTTCCTCTGTGCAAGTCTGTGATGTCACACTGTCTGAAAAAAGCGCATCACACTGTCTGATGGGCAAACGCCCGAAACTCGATGACCACTAAATGAAGCAGGCTACCACGGAAAATATCTCTGATAATTGTAATACAGTGAGACAAAGTTGTGAGAATGTTTCACACCAGATTTTTATGTTTAAAAAATACAGTTTTAGACATTTTGCAAGTTGAGAGAGAATTTATTCTTAAAATATATATAAGTATTATATCCAATACTTTATATATTAATATAAATATATAGATAAATATAGTTGTATTAAATAGTCGAGCGAATAAAATTTAGCGAGTTGTGCTTCCTTTCTATTCATCGTTTTCATCGTTTAATTTAGGCAACCGTTAAGTTAGTAGCAAGTTTGAAAATTAATTCACCAAGTTTTGGGCCAATAGTTTAGTGAGACAGAATCCTCTAATAGGTATAACTGTTAACTTTCACTTAACTAGTATAAGAGTTGGCAACATTGCTGCAATACCCTCATGCCCTATTTCTTCTACTAGCACTTTAGTGTCAACACTGCATACATTGCGGTTGGGTCGTCGTTATTGTTTATTTTAATAATTCTATGAAAATAATATTATAAAGCAGTACGACTCCCTCCCGAAATCAATATGAGAGAGAGAGAGAGAGAGAGAGAAAATAAAACAGATCAAAGTTCATTCACAGAATGGAATTCTGAATGACAAGAAATCCCATTGAGAAGAGTTAAGACAGTTTGCCTTTAGTTTAAATTGAACAAGTTGGCAGAGATGGAGCGGCGGAGGCCTCGGCTCTCGCTCAGAGCTCCAACTTGTTCTAATTGAAGATTACTGAAATTTCCCGCTTATTTGCGAAATTTAATTCTCAAAGTTCAGCATATTCTATTAAAACCATCTTCTTAAGAAACATTTCTGATTTATTAGTGATGTTTCGACTCTAGGCGAGGTGACGAACGTATGTCAATAATAAACCAAATAAAAAAAAAAATCAATAAATAAATTAAAACAAAGAAAAGGGATGCAGATGGAAAGGGTGAGACTTACCTGTGGATAGCGGCGGCTGAAGTTCGCAAGCGGCGAAGTTGAGGTGATAGGTGGATGGTGAAGAGAGAATTGGCGTGCACGTGAGTGTATGTGTGTTGGGATACAAAGGCGTAATGATGGCAAGGGATTCCGGGCTCGTTGAAGCGGATGATCGCAATGGCGACGCATTAATGTCCACGACGTGTCGAAGGCGCGACGATGCGTTCACTTGTTGGTGAAGGCGCGGGGGGTGACCTTCAATGCGTACACCAATTACTGTGGAATATCGTCGGCGCGAATATTTCAGGCGAAACAGGCGCGTATGCAGTTTTGAAGAACAACAAAAGGCGAGTTTGAATAGGGCGACTAAAGGGCGAACTGTACACAGGCCGACAGAACACAGTTGTTATCGTTGAGAGCACTAAAAGAAGAGTGAAAGAGGTAGACGAGCGGTGACCCGGGTACTCGGTGGTAGAGAGGGAAGGCATAAGGCATGGTGATGCAAGGCCGGAAAGCGGCCCCTGAAGTAACATAGAAAAAAAGGAGGGAGGGAAGAAGACAGGAAAGGAGAGCTTAGTACAGCTAACAAGGCGCCCACACGTACGGGCGGGCGCGCGCGCGCGGCGGAGTAATGTGCGTAGTAGTGTACCGACCACAACATCCCGGCCTGAAGGGATGGGAGCGGACGGTGGATGATGCCGGAGGCGGTATGGACGTCGGCGACACGACTGAATGGAGTCACGTCCAGGATGAATGGCGGTGATGCGACCTAAAGGCCACTGGCGCGGCAGAATATTGTCATGATGGACGAAGACGGCGGTGCCCGGCGCGACCTCCGTAGCGGGAAGAAGCTACTTGGTGCGTTGTTGAAGAGTATGAAGGTATTCCTGGCGCCAGCGCTTCCAAAAGTTTGTTGGATACGCTGGGTCAGTTGCCAACGGGACAGGCGATTCAAATTAAAGGCGCTCAGGAGGCCCAGTGAGGGGGCGGAAGACTAGAAAATGGCCGGGCGTGAGAGGTTCCGGATCGTTTGGATCGGAGGACAGGGCGCACAGAGGGCATGAGTTTAAGATCGCCTCAACGTCTTTGGTAACGGTGAGCAGTTCCTCGTAAGTGAGGCGTTGATCACCCACGAAGCGGGTGAGGTGGTGCTTGGCGGATTTGATAGCCGCTTCCCAGAGGCCTCCAAAATGGGGACTGGCCGGGGGGATAAACCTCCACTCAATGCCAGTGGAAGCGGCAGCGCAACAGACTGCCAGTTGGTGACGTTCATGACCCAACAGGCGACCGAGTTCACGAACTTTGTTGTGGGCTGTTGTCGCAAAAGATAGTAGTTGGGAGCCCACGGCGAGCGATGAATCGGCGGGAGGTGGTGAAGAAAGCTGATGTAGATAACTCAGACGCGATCTCTGTACAGCTTTGGTGGTGAAGGAGATGCAAGCCACCAAATAACCTTTCGTGACCACCGCGCCGCGGAGGCGAGCACTAGAAATGGCGAATGGGCCGGCGAAGTCAAAGCCGGGCACAATGAAGCGGTAGCAGCGGTGATGCATTGTAGGGGGAGGTTGCCCATGGCTTAGGTGTCGGGGCGCGATTTGGCGGTGAAGCATCAGTTGCATTTCCCGATGCGATGGCGCACCACGTTGCAAAAATCCAGGATCCAATAATGGCGACGAGATGATGGAGCGCGAGACCTCTTGACGCACAGTCAGCGGGAATGACCTGGGAAGAGACATAGCGCCCCGCGTTAGGCGGAAGGAGATCTTGAATTTCGGCCACATTGGCCGACGAATGTCTTCCACCGGTGACTCTCACCGCGATTCCAGGCGAGGGTGACCGTGAAGTCGGAAAACGCGGTAATGAAGGCGCCGAGATGGGGATGCATGCGCGTGTTGACTGCGTGAAGAAGCTTGGCGAGGAGCTGGGCGCCGCAGAGCTCCAGGCGCGGTAAGGAGATGGCCTTATTAGGGGCCAACTTCGATTTAGCAGTGGGAAGATGAACGTGGTGATGACCATTTGCAGTGGTGGTGTGCAAGTACACGACTGCGGCGTAACTAGGGCTAGGGGCCAACACCTACACCTACATCAGCTTTCCTCACCACCTGCCGCCGTTTCATCGCTCGCCGTGGGCTTCCAACTACTATCTTTTGCGATATAATTGTTGTGGGCGCCTTGTTAGAAGTACTAAGGTCTCCTTTCCCGACCTCTTCCTTCCCTCCTTTTTTTCTGTGTTAGTTTAGGGGCCGCTTTCCGGCCTTGCATATGCCAACTTCGTGGTCCTTGCACTACTTCGTAGTAAAGCACCGACCCAACAATTAGTAAATCTATAAACAAGACTTACATCTCCAACGATAATTTCTATAGAGTGAACTTTTAGTTTTCCAATAATTTATTTACTCAAGGTTTAATTAATTCCATGATGTCAGGATATAAGATGGTAAGTAATGCTTCATTATTCATTCTCACGCCGTTATGACTGACAGAATCAAAGGAATTTAAGCGAACCTGTTGAAGCAGACTCTGGAGGAAAATCCGAAACCGGTCAGAATTAAAGAAAAGGAGCATGTTATGGCGGTCTCAGACTGAATCAAACGAGGTCCGCTCATCAATAATCATTAGTTGTGTTTGCGATAATCTATTCAACCAGACGGACTTAAAATTTGTTTTGAAAAAGTGTTTTTGCATTGCGTGCCCTACAATCCCATATCTTCTTTCTATAGTACTGGCATATCAAGTGAAGCATAAACAGCGCAGGCTCATACCCTTCCATAATAGCGACACTTGATAAAGTCCTGCATAGGACTTTATTTAGGCTAAAGACTCACTTGGAATTCGCACACAAGATTAAAAAGGCGATTAAAAAGACTAAACAGACGATAAAAATTTCCCTCGAGAATGCTTGACCGACGCTCTAAACTTTTCCTTGAAAACAAAATACTTATCTATAACACTATTATAAACCCCTTTTGGAGACATTCGAATGCTAGGTTTTGGGTTCAAGCAAGCCTTCCAACTTCTAAACGCATTCAATCTTTCCAATCCTAAATCCTCTGAAGAATTACCAACGCTCCCGTTCTATGTTTTCAGCCTAACCCTTCACACTAACTTCGAAATGCCTTTAGTCCAACAGCTAATAAATACGCGTTACAGAATTCCATTACTCCACGTCCAACTATCCTAACACCCTTGTCAAAAAACTCTCTACTCTTACTATCACAAACAACCCTCCCATGAGACTAAAACACCGCTGGATTCGCAACCACGTTACTTCAACATAGCATGTTTTGACATCTAATAAAATGTAATAGAGATAACCTCTATTGGGAGGCATCTTCCAACAGTTTTCCTCGCCCTGTATAAGTCACTTTATCATACTATCTGTATAGCTATGAATGTCTTAATAATAATAGAAAATAAATAAAAATGTTTTATAATATATTCGTGATTTAATAATAATTGTAACGTGCTGATCCCGTTTATAATGAATGAATAACCCTTTAAAAATATACTCTGGTCTGATTCATTTGTTTTATAGATATAATATTGAATGATCACACCCAAGTTGAGTTGACTTTTTTTTTACTTAAGCTTATTCAAGCTTCTGAGATATTGAGTATGAGCTAGCGCTGCTTAAAGGTTTAATGCGCACTCTGTGGCTTTTCCATAACTAGAGCGCTATGTGTTCATTGCAAGATACTGGGAATTTCCGCTCCAGTTTTTGGTAAAGAAAAGCGGTAAAAATTAGCACATACTTTTCTTTTAAACATTTATTTCATCAACGACAATTTTTTATTCAATGACATTTTTGGCTTTGAAAAGTATAGATATAAACAGTAGTTATGTTTGGCCGTTGTTAATCAAACAAGCAAAAAAATTAGTTAGTCCCAGCAACTAATTTGTTTGCTTGTTTGTAAAGTATAGATGTTTCTATAAGGACAGCAGAAATAAAATTCCATTGTTGTTATATATATATATATAAAATGAACTACTAATATTGCAGAGTATATATTTTCCAAACTAAATTTCCAGTTAAGTTTATGTTTCCAATGATTGTTTGTATATTTCCAGTTGGAGGAACAGGTGAACAACGTATTGCCTAGAATCCCTATACCATTGCAAGAGGCTGCAGTTCGACTGCTCAGTAAGGAGCCTAAACAGAGGCCCTCTGCACAGTTATTAACTTTAATTAAATATTTCAGGCAAGTATTTTTATATTTCCTACTTTTTTTCAATATAAAACATAAAGTTCGATTAAACATCATTGCTAAACAGTTTTATACTCGATAGTTCGCAATCTTGTATTTCTAGTCAGCTCTTTATTCTCATCGTTTTTTATAATGAACACATTGTTTTGGTTTATATGTTTTTTTGGCTTGGCAGTTTGGATTATCAATATGGAAGATAAGGATTGGCGATTATTGCGAGTATTCGGATTTGGAAGAGTTGCAAAAATTGATATTTCACCATACCAAATATTCATAAAAACTTTTATGCCGCTAATCATGCTATTTTTTGGTGTAAATATTGGCCTAGAAGCGGAGTTAAGATTTCTGGTATTAGTGATCTGGTCTTGAGATCGTTAAGGCATGGGTTGTTAAGTCCTATTCATTTTATAAAAAATTTTTATCGATTCATTGAACAGAACGTTTTGTCCCAAAGAGGTCATATTCAGCTGGTATTTAGATTTAGTTCATGCCAGCTGTGGTTGAAAAAGTAATTATATTTAGATTCATTTTGCGGGGGATTATACTCATAAAAACCTATAGAAGGGTAGAAGGGTTCGTTTAAACGGGTGACGAGCCTTTCCAAGTTTTTTCTCCAATGAAAAAATTAAGAAACAAAACACATCTCATTGGGACTTTAATTTCTCAACTTAACAACATTATATTTACAATATAAATACTGATATTTGAAATAAATTCATTCAAAGAAACTGGTGAAGTAGTAGTGATGGCTGCTCGACTAGCTTTACAGTCATCCCAACACTGAAACATAAATATAATTTACGAAATAGATGTACATTTCACAACCAGTTGCTTAATTTATAAAAACAAAAATCTGTTGTGAAATGCTCTCACGACTTTCCTGAGACTGGCGAGGCTACGGTCATGTAAAAACACAAGATATTCAGGTTGAAGCCATTTTAGTGGGTTAGGTATAAACTCAGGTTTTGCACATATTGCAATAGGCTTCCTCAGGATCGTTTTTGACCAACACAATGCACAAGAACCAGTGGGAATCATAAAACAAAGCATAGAAAGGCGCGACCTAAATTTGCCCTCCCGTCTTGCATGTGAATAGTTGTAGCTAGTGGGCGGGGCTTAATTTTCTTTTTCGTGCTAATGCTTGGCTGTTGGACGGCAAGGTCCCATTACTTTTTTCTCACTTTTCTCTGAGCAGGAGCTGTCAAGTTCTGCATCATTTCCATTTGTGCAGTCTCCCTCTTTCTCAATGTCATACACTTTCGCAATAATATTATAAACAATGAAATATCAACTTGAGTCTCTGGGGATTTTTTATTTTTGGTTCATTTTGTGTGTTTAACGCACACAAACATACCCACATACATAAGTCAGTTTCCTAAGAAAGAAAAGTATTCTGAAATCTGAAAACATTTCCGATGGAAATTCAATTTCCTTAATTTGACATAATCATAATAGTTCCTCTTACTGCAATGAATTAGAGAAAATAAACTTGGTACTAAAACTTGCTTTGTGCCAAGATTCTTTTCAAAAGAATGGATAACCATAGTTGGTTTTTCTAAAAATATTCGTGAATCGATTACTGTTTTGATTTAGTATTTTTCCTGTCGAACAAATAAGGAAGGTAAGTTTGTATAAATGGAGAAATATGTAAGTGAACTAGACCTTTGAAAATACATCACTTTTACTTTAGAAAAATATTTCTTAGACCTTTCATACATTGTTCTTAGTCATTTGTTACACTTGTTCAATAGTCACGGCCAAATGATATAGTTTTCCTCAAAATGTATTCCTCATGTATTTTCTTTTAAGTTATATTAATAACTTGCTGCATTTGTTCGTTTTTGGAATATTTTATTCAAATGCACAAAAAACTGATACACATGGTCTAACAATTTTCTAATTCAGAACACTTTTTTTTCGAATTCAGAAACCATTCAACACATGTATTCCGGGAAAATCTCAATGCTGTGACTTCAAGTATGAAATTCTGTACTACCAGGGTACTCCATACATAGTATCGTTTAACATCGGGGCAATGGGAAATACACATTTCTTTCATTCATTCTGTCTTTTCGCAAATTTTATATTTATGTCAAAACTATTTCCGTTCCGAGAGAATTTTCTAACATGGAGCATCCCCAAAAAACAATATGATTCTTTTAAATCCATTAAATTCTGTTATAAGTTGAAAACGGTGCAGAAAGTTAGTATAGCTGGCAGGATAATTGAGAGATGAATTGGCAAACTGTGCCAGGAAGAACAGTGACAGTAAATTTGCATGGAAGCTGTCATTGGCTTATAATTTATGGTGTCCAGGATGTAGCTAGCTGCGAACTGCATTCTGAGCCTGTGGCAGCGAGCTACGAAAAATTTAAGTTGGTCCTTTCACACCCTGTCTCAGTCACATCAAATCATAGCAGTCCAGAATCAAGCCAATCCACCCAACACAACCTCTGTGTGCTAATTATGCTGATGCAATCGCAGGCAACACTCGCCTGATATGCTGGTGACAGGTCTCTGTTTTTGTCAACTCCAATAGTTCCACTAACCCCACCCCACCCCACCGTACTTTCAATAATATGCATGTGCCAACTAATTTCACTGACCAGTTAGTGGGATACACCACCGCCGCCATTTATATGCATATTTAAACAATGAAATGTTCTTTCTTGATGAGTATTTCTATTGTTATATTATGAAGCCGTGCCTTTCATCTGAAGATGTTACGTATGTTATGAACGTTCTATGGTGACTTCCTGATACCTACACATACTAAAATACTGGGAGTTGTCTCTTGCATTCGAAGAGAGTAGACATAGTTGATCTGTGCTTGTGTGTATAGTGACTTTGATAGTTTTAAGAGCTAATTTGGACGTGAAAATTGGTGTGGTTTTACTTTATAGTGTTTTCTTTGTGTGAGTAAATTTTTGGAAAATTCTATCGAGCCGATTTTCTTGAATTGATTAAAATAAATAAATAATTTTATTCATTTTCTTAAACTTTAGTGGAACAAAGTTTATATTTTGTTGATAAGACTGGTACGTGTGTCTGTGTTAGTGTTGTGGGAGGAGATATTGAATGATAGAAGTAGGAGTAATATTAGGAGTGGGAGAACATCTTCTCTCTTTATCGCACCACGCCCACTACTTGCTGTTGTTGACCGTTCACTGCGTTCACTGATTTTATGAGTACATCTGTTTGTTCTCTTTATATCGCTTTTTATAACATATATAATTTTGTTTCATAATATTTAAGAAAGTCGGTTTATTGTTTCAAGATGAATTCGCTAAAGGAAGCATGCTCTGTAGATGATAAACTTGATAAAATCTTACAATCTAATACACAAATTTCCAAAGATTTGGGCCAACTAAAACTAAGTCATTATAAATTAATAGCTAAAGTCGATGTCTGTCAAAATGAAATCTCAAGCTTTAATGTCCTTAAACAGCAAATAGAAGTTTTAAAAAACGAAAATATTTCAACAAAGGAAAAATTAAATAAAGCTGAAATTATGATAGATACACTGACCTATATTAATATCAAGAAATGCGTTAATATTGTCGGTATAGAATACAATCAAAACGAAATTATCGAAAACATTTGTGCCAAGTTATTTGAATGTTTAAACTATAATTTAACATTGAAAGACTTGGATAACTTTTACAGGATCTATAACAGAGGCTCACTTCCAAGTAATATTATTCGCATTCGTTTCCTACGATTGATTGATAAAATTGACTTCCTCAAAAAAGCTAAGGAAAATAAAGAATCCATTAATTTGTTTAACCTGAACATTAATGAAAACCAAGATCAAAATAAACGAGCATATGTCAATGAGGTTTTGAATAATGTGAATCGAGAAATTTTTAATTCAGCCAAGGAACTGCAGAAGAATGGTCATTTTAAGTTTGTCTGGATTAAAAATGGTAAAATATTTGTTAAAAAAGATGATCTTCGTGGTAGAATGATAAAGGACATGAATTCTTTAACACAATTAGTAACATACCACACTGATTCTTCGGAACTCGAAGCTAAAGTTGAGAACACTGTAAAACCTATCGAACAGATTGGAGGAACATTTTCAAGCAAAGCCACTAGGATACGAGAGCACCAAAAACAAGAGAAAGTAAGAGGTTAAAGGAGAATAAGAGCTAGCAATTAATAAGTCTCACAAAGAATAGTAAAGGCAAACCACATGCAATGGAGAATCTACTGTGTAACATACTATTTTGGAACATCAATGGTATCGCTAATTTCAATCTCCACAGCTCTAAACTTTCTCAAGAAATCATCTTTGGTCTTAGTGAAACCAGGTAGGTGTACTTCTGATCTCCATCACATCCTGTTTTAGATTCGCATGTGACACTTAATGAACTACAATCGTCTCTTAATAAATTAAAACCTGGAAAAGCACCGGGGCTTGATAAAATACCTAATGTTAGTACAAAAATTTACCTGAAAACTGGCAATTTTATCTAATTTCTTTATTTAATAATAATACAAGAACCATTTTAAAAACTTTTATTACTTTATAATAAATTGTTTGAGAACAGTGCGTTTATAATTAATGAATAAATTAGTTTGCATTCTTGCTGTTAATCTCTTATTTGCCCATTTATTAGGTGCATTCATATAAAAGTAAATAAGTAAGTAAGTTTATTTATTTTTTTATTTTTTTTTATTTTTATTTTAATCATACATATAAAGTACCGTTATTGTTTTTGTGTTCTTTTATCCCCATCAAAACCTGCAACTTTTCTAACCACGTTCCCTCGGAATGTACTAATTAGTTATTACAATTCATTACTTCAAGACATTACAGTTGATTATTTTAATATGACAATATATTTACTTTTTTTGTAGCCATTTTGTGGAAAGTTTAAGTAGAGAAAGTTTGTTACAGATAATTAAAATTTATTTCTGTATCTTATTCTATTAGTTATTATTATTATTATTTTATTTTTTTAAAGAAAAATTGTTTTCTTTGTTTCTATCAAGAAAAGAAAAATTGTTTATTCATTTAGTTTTGCTGAAGCAATGGTAGTAAAATTATTTTTCTTATGTATTTTCAATATGTAAAACATTGTATTGTATGTATGGAGATAACTCCATTTGTACGGGGGTAATCCCCAAAGACAAATAAAGATATTATTATTATTATTATATTATTATACTAAAATACTGAAATGTCGCTAACAATTTACTTCTAGCGCTTTGCACCCCTGGATTGAGTATTCAATATGGACAAGAATAAACACTCATACTTCTCAGCTGAGAGAGTAGTGTGTTGTCTGCTCCACTTTCTCTGTATGTTTATAGTATGTCCAGCAGGTAGCAAAATTCCCATCCTTTAGTAATTTAATTAGCTACTAAATGTGTAAGGGGACGCGTAATTAAATATAAAATATTTAATGTATGAGAATAGTTCAAAATAATATTAAAAGTAATAATTAAAATAGAGTTGAGTAGTTAGAAAAGTTAGGACAATGCTGAGTCGACATGTACCACGCTGGCATAGCAGCTAGAGATTGAATTCATTCTGGTGAGTATCGGGTGAATTTCGCTGTGAGTGAAGGGTGATCCTGCACCTGTGGCTGATCCGCGGTAAGTCCTAGCACAGTAAGGTAGTTTAAAGGTAGACGTGCGGTTGGTATGCCAGAGTGGTAGTCACCCAGCAGATAGCAAGCAATATATAGTAGATAAGTGATAGTAGATAATTGTTAGTATTTAGTTGATAGTAGATAGTAAGGTTACTTAATCGGGGTTTCTTGATATAGTTGTAAATGTATGTTATATAGTTGCATAGGTATATTATATTAACGGGGTAGTGTTGTATTAGTCTGGGTTATATGGTAGTTGCATAGAGTGTATAGTTATATAGTATATAAGTAATTGATCCTGTATGTCTGTTAAATTATAATAAATGTATGATATCTGAGTGTGACCTACTTTGGTTTCATTGGCCGAACCTTACAAAATGCATTAATAATTTCAAATTGAAGGGAAATTAATTTCTTAACTTAAGAACATTATATTTACAATATACTGATATTTACTGATTACTGATATTTATATACTAATATTTGAAATAAATCCATTCAAAGAAACTGGTGAAGTAGTAGTGATGGTTGCTCGACTAGCGCTACAGTCAGCTGGAGACAGACCTATTTGAACACTGGAGCACCGTGTAGGATACACTTAATCCCCATATAGGAACTCGGCTGTTTTCAAATAATTTTTTTTCATTTGGCTGTTTCAAAAAAAAATTATTTGGGGATTAAAAAATAATTGCTTTTGGGTATTATAAGTGATCCGCTGAATCGTTTAAAATCTGACAGCAGGAAGTGCCATTTTCACATTATTCTTTTTATTTTCCTTTCTGCAGTTTTATTTTGCTGTTTTATTTCCCACCAACTTCATCAAACAAAAGTACGACTTTACTGAAGGATTTTTGTTTTGTTTTCGCAATTTTTTGAAAATGGCGCAACGATTTTGTTAAAAATTGAAATAATAAGTAAACATTTGAAGTTCACTTGTATATAGACGACTTTTCCTCAAAAATTGATTTATGGTGGATTCTGGGAAAGCTAGCTGCAAGGACTAGCTTTTGTCAAAGCATCTTTTCAATGCAGTGGTATATATATAATATAATTAAGGCAGCTGTGGTCGAGGTATGGTTCATATACAGATTTGTTATGAGAAAGTTAATGTTTAGATACGTTGTGTGGAAGTTGTGGTGACTAGTTTCTTGGCGGTAGCCCTTGGATCAGAAAGTATTTTTGCGATAGAGTTGTTGAATTACATTGCGGATATGCCATCGAAACGAAGATTTTAATCAGATATTAGTTACACCTTATTCAATTTAGAGTGTTGACAAAGTTTATCGATGTTATAAAAGTATTGTATGCCTATGCAGTTTCGTCAGTTTGTAGTGCCGCTGGCAAGTCTGAGCCTTTCTGGCTGGTTCGGGCGTCAGACAAGGCCGCTCGTTAAGCCCAATTTTATTTGCACTTTTCGTGGGCCACGTACACTAGCTCTTGGAGGGGAGATCGATAGTCGATGGGGTCAGGATTAACATATTATTATATCAGAGACATTTTCCGTGGTAGCCTGCTTCATTTTGTGGTCATCGACCGCCACCTCAACAAATATTATTATATACTGATAATATTGTCCTGGTAGCCAACAACCCGATTTCCCTCCAGAGAAACATAAAAATTCTTGAGTCCTATTGTGATCAGTGGAATCTCAAAGTGAAATATACGAAGTCTAAAATAATGATTTTTCGGAGTTGCGGTAGATATCTTCTTCAGAGGAATGTTTCTATAGAGGCAGCAGATAGAAATTGTTAATAGATACAAATATCTCGGCGTTGCCCTGACTCCCCGATTTCCACAGCTAAATTAGGCGTAAACACGATTTGGTCTATTTATCCTCAATAAATAGGTTCCTTTGAAAGCAAAACTCCAAGTTTTTAACAGTGTGTCGCGGGCTTTCGTGTCTTTCGGATGTCATATCTGGGGGTTTCAAGCTTTTGACTGTTTCGAGAAATTCCAAGGCCTTTTTCTTAAAAAGCTTTGCCTTCTTGTGCCCCCGACCATTTAGACTGTTTTGGGCTCTATTCACTACTTCTCACTGAAACTGCTTACTAAATACTGTCTTAAGGTCTTGTCCATGGATGATTTTCGCTTTCGTAAGATCACCGCTCTTCAGATAATAAAAAAAAACGCATTTTGGTTTAAACACTGGCTCACCCTGTCTCGTATTCACAGTTCGAACTTTTCCGGCCCCCTAAAAAGTCTACCTAATTGGAGTGTCACTTTCTTTGATCTTCTATCTGAAATTGAGGCCACTCGACTTGGGGAGCCCGTGAATCCTGCAATGATTTCTGATCGTTTCCTTCTCTACGGAGTGTTGATTTCTGACCATATAGATCTACTATGTCTTTTTTTAATAACTTAGAATTTCGTCATCTTCGTTGGGTTCTTAAACTCAGCGAAGGTTTACTTTTTCTGAATCATAGACCATGGTTACAGAGAGACCCAAATGTCGAGAGCACTTTTTTGGTGAGTGTCCACTTCTTTCAGAACTCAGATGTTTGTACTTTGGTAAAGGTTTTCTTAACAGAGGCAAAATTATAAATTCTATAACTGACAAGGTTTCATGCTGCGCCTTGATTTCATACGCCCGTCATGCCTGGAGACTAAGGTATGAATGGATTTCAGATCTTGCTTAGTAATTTTTTTCATTTTTTATAATTTCTTATATCTATTCATTTGAAATACTTTTAGTGTCGGTTTGGATTCTGAATTACTTTGTTAGCATTTTTATTTTTTGTGTAGTTATTTTAATTTTTTATTCATTAATTCGAGTAATATATTTTTATTTTAATATATTTGTCAAGTAATACTATAATTACTATTCTTTCTTTTTCTTTTGTAAACTTTGCAGTAAACTGTGGCAGACGGCAGTGCCCTGCTATTTCATACTTTGCTCATTTTTCAGTTTTCACATATTCTAATTCCTTATTTATATTTCTTTACTTTGGTAAGTAACTTTGGTAGGTTTTCAAACTAAAGTATTATTACACACTTTGTAGAATGTCAACTCCTCAGACCGATTACTGACCATCAGAATTATCGGTTATTAGGTTTTTATATTTCTGAATTTTTCATGTAAACTGTATAAATTCTAAATAAATAACCATTTATTATAATTTAATAAAGATTATAAGTTTGAAGGAAGTTGGTCAATTACAATTCTGTAAACTGCAGCAGGAGTAACTAATGTTTTCTCATAACTAATGTTGTGTTCACACCAGTATTTTTTCAGTTTTTCCCAATTGACACGAAAACGCTCCAATGTTTTTTTTTTAGCATTGCTTACGTTTATTTGAAACATTTCTCCCGGAAAATTGATTTTTGGAAGAGGCTGGGAAAACTGTAAGGCTAAGCTTTCCTCTAAAGTGTCGCATCAATCAATTATATGGGTGACACTTTATATATTGAAGTACCTATACCTATATTAATGTAAAATCATTTCTAGATTTTCAAATCTAAAGAGAAATTCCAATAATCAAATTGATTTCTGAGATTTTTTGAATTTTCTGGAATATACTCGAATGATATTCTTTAAACTTGAAGTGCTATACGAGTACTGTTGGATATTGATATACAACATCACAGATATTAATCTTTCACTTTCATGTGAATCGTTCGGAAAAAATGGAATTTTGATTTTTCTGGGGGTAAGATTTTAAGTGTTTCTGGGGTTCGAAATGCGCACTATTTTCTGGATTACATGTAATCACATTTAAGTACAACTTGCTAATGGTTGAAAGCTATAATACCTTCACCATCACAATATTTATGTTACGACAAAAAGAAATTGTGTAAAAATACTAAATTAGAAGAATATATATATATAGATTTTATAATTATATTAATTAGATTAAGAGAGAAAGTCAGGTGAGTATTTCACACCAGAGATTCTTGGAGCGACAAAAAGAAGTCAGCTATGGGGGAAGTATTATGGCCAAAGAGGAATCTGCGGCTTTCATTACGACACTGTAATCATATTGATAAATTGTGCCTCAGATACCCTATAACGGTAGAACATGGCTGCCTGCTCTATCTCTTGGAGGATTATATATTCTTTTTGATGTGAATTCCATTGGCCAAAGATGATATTTATCTTTAAAGGTAGGGTGAGTGTAGCAGTTCATCTAACTGTCGTATAGAATGGAGTCAGCAAGTTGGCTTTGGGAGGAGAACAGGTGATGGAGGTTGATGGGTTGCCAGACCAAGAAAGAGCGAGTAAGAGAGTGAGAGAGGAAGACAGCGCAGTTGTGGCTGAAATTGCCAACAGAGCCGTAGCGGTGAAGTGGTGCGGTGATGCCAAGAGCTAGTGTACCCCCGGGGTGTAGACACACAGACATATACACACACACACACCGCACTCTACCTTCATATAAAAGGCTGTTTCCACCCTCCATTTTGGATAATTTCTCCGCTCTATCTCTGCCACAACTCGTCTGCCCCGGGCCTATTCTGACTTACAAATTCTGCGTGTACAGGCCGCACATTTTCATCTCTACAAACCTTCGTAAAGATTCCTACCAGTGAATGTTCAATTTATTCGCTACAATTCCGTTTGCAACTTGTTAATTTCACTTCTGCCGTACGGGGAAGTATTGCGTGTAAGTATTTCAAAATTGAGATCTCACCGAAATAACATGTTATGAGGGCCTCTTGAAAGAAAATATTTTTTTAACAAATATGTATGTGAGCAAAATAGTACAAAATAGCGCCGGAAACTCACCCTCAACATTCCTTGAAAATACCAACACAGAAGATTCAAATGGATTTTTATTCAGCTTTTCTTGATTTTCTTAAAAAAGTCTCTAACGAGTTTCTTTAAACCTCGTCATCCCTATACATAAGGCCTCCACTTTTATTTGCTCCTTTTCCAGGAAATTTATTGTAGCAGGTTCTGGAGTATCGTACAGTGCCGATTCCTATCTAAAGCGCTACTTCAAAAACATACCACATTTGGTATTTACTATGTATCTTAGAAGAGAAGAAAATCGGTTCCCACCGGTTGACGGATCAACTTCATAAAATATGTTTAAAATTTCAAGTTTTTTCTTCTAAAGTTGTACATTTCCCTCTCAACATTTTCTAAATTTCTGTTTGCTCGGCTAAAACACCAAACAGTTTTTATAATTAAAATAACCTTTTCTCGGTTTTATTTTTTCTTTATCAAAACAATCTGACGATTTCTATTTGTTTTTTCTTCAGTTTTGAAACAAAATATTGAAAGCATTCTGTACGCAGTACACTAGATTTAATTGACCTACTTATGAAATCAGTTTTGAAACTCATATTTACTGGTCTGATGAGACATGTTTCGTATAACGCGGAAAGTATGTCCCGCGCTGTATGGAATTCCACTGAATTTATCCAATATCAATACTGACAGTGTCGCTCTAGTTTCCATGTAGACTAACATTCAATGTCGTAAGCGTCAATGTCATATTATATATACATATACATATATATATATATATTTATAATTTACATTCAGTAAGCATTCCGAACGTTAAGAAATGTCTATAAAATGGAAACGATTTAGTCAGCGTTGTTTTCAAGCAATTATAAATATAAAGTTATGATGAGTTTTCCGCTAGATCATAACATCACAAGTTAACTTGGTGAAACCCCAAGTGCCACAATCGGAGAAAAGAGAAATAGGAAGCGAGAAGCTTTTACATTAGTCTTGAAGTCCTAGCAAAACAATTGCAAAACATTATAAGCAGAGTCTCTGTCTCTACAGGGTTGTAGCAGTTCATCCAATTATTTGAATTTAGCATAACCATGTAGGTAATCTCTACATCGCAGGAATTCATTGCTGTATATTCTTCACGCTTACTAATCCCTAGACTTTTACAGCTGCTTAGATGGGATTTCACTAGGTAGACTGCACAGATAGATCGTATTTATTATCTGCCGATCCGTACTGAATTTGACATTCTCGGTATCAGCAGTTCAAGTTCAAATGCCGTTGGTGATATCCAATAAATTTATATGGCGATTTCCAAATCTGGTGCGTCATAGGTACCGTATTAGAAATCAATGTTACCTCATACAACAGATACCACAAGTTAACGCTTACTAATTATAAACGAAGTTTGTGAGATAGTAAGCGGCCAGTAGAGTGGTTACACCTGTGACCTAGGTGCAGATCTCTCCTGTTGGAGGGACGACCTTGTTAAAGGCAAAATTTCTATCGGAGTAGCTTCGCTGGCCAATATTTACTGCAAATCTTTTCCAAAATTCCACTCAAATTTTAAGTGTGTTGGTTTCGTGCATGTAATGTAACCAGTATGGAAGGGTGGGAATCGTCTGGAGGGAAATCGGGTTGTCGGCTACTAGGACATTATCATCAGTATATAATAATATGTTAATCCTGACCCCATCGACTATCACTCTCCCCTCCAAGAGCTAGTCTAAGTGACCCACGAAAATTGCGAACAAAATTGGGATTAATAAACGGCCTTGTCTGACGCCTGAACCAGCACAGAAAGGCTCAGATATGCCAGCTGTACTACAAACTGACGAAAATGTATAGGCATACAACCCCTTTATAACATCGATAAACTTTGTCAACACTCTTAAATTAAATAATTTTAAAAATAATGAAGTGTGGTTTACTGTGCCGAAGGCTGACTTGAAATAAATAAAAGACAATACAGCTTTTTCCCTTATTTAATAGTTAACTTTGATTAAATTAGTGAGAATAAAAATACTATCAATTGCGGAGTAGCCGCGTCTAAGTGCGGCTTGGAATTTACATAGCAGGTTATTAGTTTTCACGAATTTTTCAAATCTGGAAAGAAGAAGAGCTGAATTTTGGCTAAAGTATCTAAACAAGAATGCATCCATAATTATTTATATCATTATTCTCACTATTTTAAAAAAGAGGAAATATAATGGAATGGCCAAATGAGTGAGACAATACGTCTTAGTCAGAAATATAATTAAGAAAGACAGCGGTCAGTTTGTCAACAAAGCAAGGAGGAGAGAATTTGTAGAATTCATAAACTATGCAATCTTTTCCAGAAGCCTTATTGCATTTGAGGTCAGTAAGAATAGGTGTGAGTTCATCTAGTGTAAAGGGCGACTCGAGAATAGAAGAAGTAATAAAAGGAGCAGCAAATAAGGTAGGAGAGACCATAGGAGGGTTTAATAAATTTTCGAAATAGGATACCCACTCCTCCATAGATATGTTCCCACAAACGAAGTTCTTTTGGCGAAGGCGATTAACAAGTTTCCAAAATTCTTTGGGGTCAGTGGAGCCTTAAATTGAGCATAGAAAGAATAGAAGTACTTAGCGTTTCTGCAGAGCATTATATACACTTTTTTGCCTCATGATAAGCATTCTTTGCTATTAGAGGATTAGTTCTTCTAAATAAATAGGTTCAGAAGTTTGACAGATTTTTGTCTCGCCCTGAAACCAAGAATTCTTACGGCGATGTTTTAAGAAAGAAGAAGAACAGTTACGTAGCAAGATCTTTTGACACAATTCGTAATGGTATTTGCATATACTTCTTTGAAGTGGACAACTAAATGAGTGACTTTACTAAAGTCTACGATGATAAATAGAAACGAATACATTTGATTTCCTCTATTATTTATTTTAATATCATCTCCAATTTGCCTTTAAATTGAATGCGCTTAAAGTTCTAAAAGAGCGACCGACATAGTTTTTCAATTTCTATAAATCTTATGTCCGATCAAAAATGATTATGACAGTATAATTTATGGTTCGGCCAGAGAGTCTATACTGAAGATTTTAAACCCAGTACATAATGAAGGAAACCGCATAGCTCAACAAGCGTCGAGAACAAGCCCAGTAGAAAGTTTGTATGCGGAAAGCGGGTACCCCCGTTACACCCTAGAAGAAATGTTTTAATTTGGGATTATGTGGCAAAGTTGCTACCATTCAAAAATCATATGATTTATGAAAATGTCTATTCACCCGAGTTCGCGGATTCATACAGTACCGTTAGTTATCCGTTTTGGTAATTTTTGTATCCACCTTTTTGCAAAGAATGGCAGGTGTTTACATTTTTTTATTTAGTTGAGACGTGAATGGTGGCTCATTGTTTGTACATACATACTTCATAATAGAATTGAGATATAAGTTACATGTCCGGACAGGCAAGTTTGGTAGAGTACAAAGTTTTATTTTTTCATAATAGGATTAAGTATTAATAAACCATTTCCTGGATGACTCATTATAGTTTCTTTACATTTTTCTTAATATGATTAAGTACTAACATTGTAATACCTCCGGCAGACGGATAACTTATCCATGCCGTATATACTTGTTTTCTTTCTTTCTTTTGTATATAAGACTAATTGTATAATAAAGTATATTATTATTATTATTATTAACATTGTAAGAAGAAAAATATAATAAAACTTTCGAAGGAGTGGCAGGTTCTTTTGTTGACGCATTGTATATACAAACATACTTCATAAGTAAGGTAACTAACATGTTCGGACAGGCAAGATATGCTTATTTGAGTACAAAGTCGAATAAACAAAATAATAAAAAGCGATTAAGATAAGAACAGATATTTTTTTTTTTGCTAATTAGGACAAAGTTTAATTACAAAAGGTGATGCAATAACTAACCTGCTGTGGCAGAAGCAATAGATAGTGTTTTTCTTGTTAATAAATTATATTCATAAAATCGATACTAATCAATATGGATAATCGATATATTGCGACTGGCAGTGACATATTGAAACACTATAGGCTGTGTGACGTTATCTGAATGGAAAGACATTGTTAATAAACAAATATGTATATTTTTAATCAATAAGGCAGTGGCAATGCTATTTTTGTGTGACGTCATACGAATAATATATTGAGTCAGACTATTATTATTATTCGCAAAAGGGGAGGGCAAAACCCTACGCTATCCAAAGCCCCCCAGGGCCCATATAGCTACCCCTAAAGAATAACAACCACTGCGACTAGAATAAAAATCCAGGCCCAGGTTTTAACCATCTAAGTTTCACAACAGACCGAACAAATCGGACCAAAACCTTAAAAGGACACAGCTTAAGATCCTCTACCGACATCCTATTCCGGCCGAAGGTCCTAAACCTAATCTCCTCACAACCCAAACAATCCGTCATCAGATGCATGGGTGTTTCCTCCTCAGTTTCACAAACTCTACAAAAGGGGTCAGGCACAAGTCCCATTATATAGAGATGCCTCCTTAAACCACAATGCCCAGTGAGGAATCCAACCAGATACCTGAGGGAGGTCCGTGAAAGACATCGGACCCCTCTACTCAAAGCTCCGTCCGGGCCCCCAATGAGCATTTTAGACTGCCGACAACCCACTGCACTCATCCATAAGGATGAGTGCTGTGAGGTCATCCACGTCTGAAAGCCCGACAAACATGTGTCAGAAGACACACCAACAGCAGGCTCTGGACCAATGAAAGGGAAAGAGGCACCTAATTTGGCAAACCTATCCACCTCCCATATGACCTGGAACCCAGACCAGAAGCACATCCTTTAATGAAGAAAGATCTTCCAGTCTTTTAGAACATTCCACCACCAATCTGGAAGTGAAGACACATGAATTAAGCGCCTTCAACGCAGCTTGGCTGTCCGAGCAGATACAAACACCTTTTAAATTAGTGTTACGCACCCTCTCATCCAAAATACAGCAAAGAATTGCATAAACCTCAGCCTGGAAAACGGTGGCCCACTCACCAAGAGGCGCTACCAAATGATCTCCCGTCTCAAAATAGATGGCAGCCCCAGACCTACCATCCATCCTGGAAACCGTCCGTGTAGCATCGGAGATAATTCTCAGGAATCACACCAGACGGACCCAGGTTTAACCAATCTTCCCTAGAAGGCAACCTAACCCTGTAGGAATGACCAAAGACAAAAGTCTTCAAATTCCTACCAGAAGGGAAACCTGTAATGGGAATCCTTAAAAGCATCTCACGATAAATGGTAGAATGACCATATCGCTTACCCTGCCAAAAACCTGCCTGTTTAATTCTATAACAGGCTTTCATTGCCTGGTTTTTCACCTCCACAAAAAGAGGTGGAATCCCTAACAAAGTCTCCATAGATGCGGTCGGTGTAGTCCGAAACGCTCCAGTCACCGCCAGACAAGCCAAGCGTTGGACTTCTTCCAACAGCTGCCTAGCAGATCGTGTTTCAATGCGACGCCACCACACCAAAGCCGCATATACCAATCTAAGTTTAATGACCATACAATAAATCCAGAACATCATCTTGGGAGTGATTCCCCAGTTCTTACCTACAACTCTTCGACATTGCCAAAAGGAAATTATCGCCTTTTGATGTTGTGTCTTAACATGTTCCGACCAGTTCAATTTACTGTCGAGAACTACTCCAAGGAACTTTACTGATTTGCTAACCTGTATGGAAGTACCTAACAACCTAGGAGGTGTAAAA